>OY757904.1:43238382-43457661 GCA_963585895.1 Sepioteuthis lessoniana
CCATCTATGGGTCAAATAGTTCTGTTCAAAAATCATTCGTTTTCAATTGAGCCGTATGAAAAAAAAGAAAAGAAAAACTATACAACAAATACAATTTGAACGCAATTCCATAACCTCAAAGCATAAAATAACCTAAGACGGGTTAATATGACGTTAAAATCGATCAAATCAAAACGGGCTTAAATTCAATAATTTGACGGGAACAAGTATTTTAAGTGTGACTAAGTTCATACGACATCAGATATTGTGGAAATTATAAGAGATATTCCAAGTTTCACTACAAAGTTAAGTAAGCATCACAAAATTCCACCTGAAAGTTAGAAAAGGGACCGGATAAAACCTTATAAAAGATACAAAGAAGATGACAGTCTAAAAATTCAGTGAATATTCAACAGTTCATCATATTCAGAAAAAAATATAATAATATATTCATGTTTTATTTCCCCAGATTTATTTTATTTGACGTTAATAAACTGTCACTATATATTTTGCACACAGGTTTTTCGCTTAGGATATGTTTAACAAAACTAAGTTTGGCACAAAGTTTTTTTAGTTGATGGCGACCATATTTTTGTATCACCTGCAGGTGCTCACAGTTATTACAAGCCATCTGTGTATGTCCGGAATTCCCATACTCTCAGTAAATTCTTGCGAATATTGCCTGAGGAAAACCTGTAGTAAATGACACTCATGTGAGCTCCACATTTCTAATCCCAACGATCATTCCACCATCAAGCTGAATTAAATTTTGTCACATCCCATAACTGTTATAACTATACTATCATAGCTACAGGTATATTATCTATTTACTTGTTATGTCACGCATATTTAATTCGGCTGAATCCATTTCAAGAAACAGGAAAGGACAAAACCATCTAGTGTACTTTTCTCAGTATTTTTTTCTTTAACTGATTCTACCTGGAAGGTGCTGCAGGGAAATGAAGTCGGTGATCATATCTCTTCTCCAGTTCTCTTGGGAAATTGCAATCAACTTACTTACCCAACCAGCACTCCAATGGGCAGGATTTAACATAAGGTCAACTTTTTAGACGGAGTACTTCCCGTACGATCGAGAGCTGCGCTAAAAATTTCTTGGCTCAATCAGTATCTCACCCACACTTGGTGAGGGGCATCTCAGGCAACAGGCAATAAACCTGACCCTTGTTTTGTTTTGTTTTTTAGACTAGGAAAAAGTGCTGCCTAGAGAGATAACCCACTGAAGTAAACTTCGTCAATGTATGACCGGGCTGAAAACGAAGTTCGAAGCTGTAAACAAGTTTCTGATTTATCAGTTGAGGGAGGTGAAAAATATTTCCAAATAGATTTAGCTTATTTGCATATTTTTATTCACAAATTGTTTATTTAAAAAAGAAAAAAAAACATTTAGAGAAAATAAAATTGAAATATAATAACTATTTTCCTAATTCATTTATAGTTTTTAATAATTTGTTTTGTTTTTTAATAATCGATACACACACACACACATACACACACACACACACACACACACACATATAGATATAGATACAGATATATATTATTATTATCATTATTATTAAAAGACAAAAATTATTTATCAAAAATCGAAACAATTTATATATATATATATATATATATATATATATATTTATATATATATATATATATATATATATATATACTGTTTTGAACAAATCCTGTGAGTAGCATCCCGCAAAACAGCAACTGTACGATCACTTGCCTCTCATTTCACAAAATATACAATATGTATGAGACATACGAGGCACTGCTAGAGAAGTAAGGACGAACTCATAAGCGACGTTCAACTATGGACTCCTACACATGGACGCACTAGTCTTGGCTGACCAGTAAAGATACATATCAACTCTGTTAAGGTTATATTTAATTCTTTTGTCTGGAATATATTTTGCTATCAGTTCACCAAATTTCAGAAAGAAATTAGAAATCAAAAACGATCTATTTATCTTTTAAATTCGTGCATTTACTATGCATTAATTCCGTGGAATTTCCAAAGATACCGCTTGTAAAAAGAAAATGTGCTGATTCAGAAATGCAATACTCACACATATATAGCGCAGGGTGGGATAATGAAGAAGTCCCTGGCAAATCATAAATCCAGCAAAGCGTTAATTAAGAGTTCTCTATGTTGGCGAGAATTCTACGAAACTAATTTAATTCAGTGCTTCGGGCCAGACGGACTTGTCGTCACTATTGGCGTGACATCCTCTTTACATTAAACAAGGTATTATAAACAGTAGAAATTTAATTTTAATATTTCGATTTCAAAAACCCTTCCAAAACATTTTATCTTAAAAGTGAACGAGAAAAGCACCATGAGGTAGCAGCCCAAATAATTACTACAATAAAACATTACTTTAGATATCATATTGATATTTGTTTGAAACGTCGTCATTCGCTTTAAACTGTCAGATTGCCTTCAGGCAACTGAAAATGAAATGTTAATCAACTCAGAAGGCTCCAGGACTTGGATTTACTTAATTCAGTTGGTCTAGTGATTAGTTATGAGAAAATATGATTACATAAAGCTTTTATGTGGGTCCATCTAGTTTTCGTCTGTCATTCGATCTATCTCACAATACACACACACACACACACACACACACACACACACACACACACATATATATATATATAGTATTATTCGGTCCAGTTAAACCAGAGTTGGGAGTAATTCCTTCAGGATAAGAAAATCATTCAAAAGCTGAACATTTAAATTTTTCTGATAGAGAGCTCAATGTAACTAATATTACAGAGCAATACTTTCTTTAAAGAAAAATAACAAAGATCGGTTATTTTAGGATTATAAATTTATTTCCATCCTGTTTTGTGTTTCTGATGTAAACCAAAAGCATGAAGAAAAATATAACAGGATTTTCTTCAGATCTTATGGATAAAATAAAACAGAATAGACACGGGGGGGAGGTGAAGAGTTATCTCCTCGTTTTATTGAACTTCCGTTTTTTTACTTATTTATTTTATTTATTTTTCTAATTTTACCGTCGGTTGGAATTATGGTAATTTAACTTTTTTATCTATTTCATTTATTTTCTTTTTTTGTTAAGTTCGATAATTAACTTTTATGTGTTTTGTTTATATAATAAATTTTTGTAAGGGAAATAATAATACTTATATATATATATATATATATATATATAACTCAATGTCAACAGCAGCAGTAACTCTGGTTTTAACTGACGAGTCAGTGAAGATTTCCTTTAAACTGTGAATGCCTCGCTGAAAACATGATATATAAGGCTTTTTTGTTATTTTGTTGTTTTTCCTTATATTAAATAGTCAATTGTTAAGCATTCCAAGGCATATTCTGGCAGTGAAATTCGTAATTTATGATTAGAGGAGAAACTTTAGATATTGCTTTTTCACGATAAGGATAAACTATTGAATAAGCACACCAAATTACTAAGCAAATGTCGCCATAAGTTTTCACAATTAATTTTAGGACCTGGCTAAGTATTCGGTAAATTCTTAAACTTCTCCTCCTCGTTCTTTTAAGGTTGTTTTATGCGTTGATTCAAATATACTTTTATTATTGGTACCATGCTGACAAAATTAGTAATAATTTTTCTTTTTTTTTTTCTTTGTTTTTTCTTACTACATCGAAATCGTGCTATGATGTTCATTTCACTTTTGGTCTAATACCTTTTATCTCCCACCTAATCGTGCTATGATGTTCACTTTTGGTCTAATACCTTTTATCTCCCACCTAATCGTGCTATGGTGTTCACTTTTGGTCTAATACCTTTTATCTCCCACCTAATCGTGCTATGATGTTTACTTTTGGTCTAATACCTTTTATCTCCGACCTAATCGTGCTATGATGTTCACTTTTGGTCTAATACCTTTTATCTCCCACCTAATCGTGCTATGATGTTCACTTTTGGTCTAATACCTTTTATCTCCCACCTAATCGTGCTATGATGTTCATTTTGGTCTAATACCTTTTATCTCCCATCTAATCGTGCTATGATGTTCACTTTTGGTCTAATACCTTTTATCTCCGACCTAATCGTGCTATGGTGTTCACTTTTGGTCTAATACCTTTTATCTCCCACCTAATCGTGCTATGATGTTCACTTTTGGTCTAATACCTTCTCTCTCCCACCTAATCGTGCTATGATGTTCACTTTTGGTCTAATACCTTTTATCTCCCATCTAATCGTGCTATGATGTTCACTTTTGGTCTAATACCTTTTATCTCCCACCTAATCGTGCTATGATGTTCACTTTTGGTCTAATACCTTTTATCTCCCACCTAATCGTGCTATGATGTTCATTTTTGGTCTAATACCTTTTATCTCCCACCTAATCGTGCTATGGTGTTCACTTTTGGTCTAATACCTTTTATCTCCCACCTAATTGTGCTATGATGTTTACTTTTGGTCTAATACCTTTTATCTCCCACCTAATCGTGTTATGATGTTCACTTTTGGTTTAATACCTTTTATCTCCCACCTAATCGTGCTATGATGTTCACAATTGGTCTAATACCTTTTATCTCCCACCTAATCGTGCTATGGTGTTCACTTTTGGTCTAATGCCTTTTATCTCCCACCTAATCGTGCTATGATGTTTACTTTTGGTCTAATACCTTTTATCTCCCACCTAATCGTGCTATGATGTTCACTTTTGGTCTAATACCTTTTATCTCCCACCTAATCGTGCTATTTTGTTCACTTTTGGTCTAATACCTTTTATCTCCCACCTAATCGTGCTATGATGTTCACTTTTTGTCTAATACCTTTTATCTCCCACCCAGCATTGGGTTAAATCTTCTACTGTACTTCTACTGTTTTTTTTTTTCAAGGGTGGCTTTGACATTAAATAACCCAGGAAGGATTTCCCATTAAATAAAGAAACCGAAACCAAATTCTGTACAGCAAGCAAATTTGTCTTCTTGCAGAATCCTTTCGAAAATTTTTATCAATGCTAACATTCATCTTTTCGAAAGCAGTAATTAATTCAATGGAGTTAGTAGGTTCTACTCATCAGGAAATCAGTTTATAGTAATTTGTAATTAGGAAGGGTTTTCCCCACTTTTTACATGCGCCATGCAGCCATTTATTGCATTATACAGGAAATATTAATGTATTTAATAATTCTTTTCTTTGTTCATATACTCATCAGTTTTATATGATGATTGTATTTTCAATGCATAAAACTTTTAGTCAAAAAACCAACATAAAGAGGTGAGATATTAATTTCTTTTAGGTTTTATCCTGCTCTGCTGGCCAACATTTGACCATTCTTTGAATTTAAGAAAAACATGTTTAAACTATTTGTTCACACACACACACACACACACACACTCACACACACACACCTATATATATATATATATATATAGTGACATGTTAATCTCCAGAAAATGGTAGTGATCCTGCTAATAATCGGCGACCATTAGTTGATAACATAAACATTTTATTCAATACTAATCATACCAAAGCCGCCAAACTCTAGAAAACGAAACAACAAACATTAAAGAATATATATCCCTTTGGTTTGGGAGGATTTAAAGTTCATTTAACAAAAAATATAGAATAACCTCCACGCGATATTAAGTCGCCGTTAAGTGATGTGTAGCAGTTGTTTTTCAAACATCTAATTTGGCACTACAGTTTAGGCCATTTACACATGACGCCGACAGTGCCTGATAAAAACGCCAGCTTTTAAGCTAGCGTTTTTATCAGGCACTGTCGGCGCAATATTCCTTGATAAAATCACAAATTACTGAATTTCAAACAGAACTCCACGATACTTAAGTTACTAATAATGACCAATTCTAATCGAAAGTAGTTGAACTGCAACTAAAAACAAAACAAAAAAATTAAAATAGAGAATTTTGTGATGACTTAACACACATTTGCGGCTTCTTTCTCGCTAACATGAAAAACTCAATTTTAAAAACTGAATGAGCAGTCTTTCCTGTCATATTTAATGAAGAATGTTTAAAAGAGAATGTTTGCCTAAATGCACATTATATATATATATATATATATATATATATATATATATATATATATATTCCATCACTTTGTCATTTCGTTACTATGTCTAAATCAATTAATCTAAGTCCATTTTATAATATATATGTCTCTGATAGTGATGTTGCGCAGATTCTGTGTCTTTTGTCTTAACTACTTTATTTAGTTTACGTAGACAAATTATCGAGTTATGTCTATTTTATTGAAATTTCCGGAAAAATTGCCGCCATCAAAAAAAATTGATCTCAGACTTATCAAGTCATTTATATATATATATATATTTGTGTGTGTGTGTGTGTGTGTGTGTGTGTGTGTGTGTGTGTGTGTGTGTGTGTGCAAATATTGAGTAAAATTATGTAGTCAAAGTAATAGCCAGATACTTTCGAGAATTGTCATTTTAACACAACTCACCTGTCATATATATAACTGAATGTCTCACATATTGAAGACCTCTGCAGTTTTTACTTAATGTGCATTTCTAATTTATATTTTCAGCTTTAAATATTAAGTTGTTATGAATGATTATTTTTCTTTTTATTTCTTTTGTAATCTTTATTTTTTAAATAATTGTTTTGTTGATATTATTTATTATTAAAATGCTTAATGAGACAAATCTAACCATTTTCTTCCCTGGAACTGGTAATGACCTTTAGCTTTAGTTTTCGTTCAATAACGAAGAATAACCTCCCATTTTTTATTAGCATATCTTTAAAACTAAAAGATTGAAGTATTGATAATGAAAATGATTATCTAAGTTACTCGAGTTCTTTTATTTATTAATTAATTTATTTATTTATCTTTATCAGATGATTTTATTCAAAGAAAAGTAATTATTGTTGCAAACAAAAAGACTCTTTTTGTGTATGGGAAGATCTGGATGTCAAAAATTTAATCTCTCTCTTTATTTTTTTTTCTGATTCTATATAAAGTAAAAGAATAAATAAATAAAAATACAAAAATATTATTTCGAATCTTTTTAGATATTGGTGTAATTTCTTTTAAATAATTTCTACTTTGTCGGTGTTATTAATAATTACGAAATGTGGGTGAATTAAATTATTTGCTTGATAGCAAAAAGAAATTTTTAAAACTCAGAATTCGGCGATGGTGTTTTTTACTCTAAAATAAATTACAAATAAGATTTATTAAAAACTTTCGAAATATTCAATCTGCTTTCCAATTCATGAAAAAATAAGTAGATGCTAGTTTACTCACCCGCATTTCTTTATGGTTAGTTTATTTGCAATGTAAACAAATTATGATTTTCTACCGACATTTTTTATTTCATTAGAAATGCATGTATCCGTAATTTCAGAAAAAGAATTTTACAGAACAACTGAGTCAATTTATTGACTTAATATTATCTTAAAAATCCAAAATTACTGCCATTATTTTGGGTTTGTCTGTGACATAAAATAACAGTAAAAAAAATATCATCTCTGATGTTTTTTTTATTTAAACCTAAGCTAACCGCACAAAAGAAAATAATCATAAGCTTTTTTCATTTACTGACACAAGCCCAGTCCCTAAGCTAAGAATTTTTTTTTTAATTCCAAAATGATTTATTTTCTAATCACTCGAGCTCAGTTCAGTAGAAAAAAGTTTTCTTTCAAGTCAAAAAAAGAGATTCTCGTTTTAACATTGATTTCTACATCAAGTAGTTGAATGATAACATTACAATCTATAACAAAGTAATATTAGACAACTTTCTAATCTTGATTGAATTTTAACCAGAACATCTTTTTCTTGCCATTAATTTTAATTCTCATCCAAAACAAACACATTCAAAGAACTACTGTACTCCTTTTTACTTTCAAATATTTACATAAATTGTCTCTTTTCTCACTCATTCTAATATAAATGTTCAATAGCTATGAGAAAAATATTGAGTTAGTTTGGACACATATGATTATTAATGTTACCTGTCTGGTCTTTATTCCAAGCAAAGACGGAAACTTCTGTTAATATATATATATATATATATATATATATATATATATATATATATATATATATATATATATAATTATTACCCATCGGTATATGTCTGCATATATTTCGATCTAAGTGTCAGAAAGTACCAATTTTACGTACTTCTAGTTTTTTCGGCAGAAGCTTTTCCCCACATATCTTTTTATAGTCTTGACACATGAGATCAGTGAGATACTCATACGCACATGTTCGGCAAGATTATATATATATATATATATATATATATATATATATATATATATATATATATTAAAATTAACATATTTTTAAAAGTTGAAATAACGAACTATGGAATTGTAGTCGCTGCACTTCAATGGTCTACCGATCGATTTTGCTAGCACTATGGAATAACACTGCGCCATAATAATATGTCATTTAGTAAAAATCGACCTTACAACACTTGTAAATATTCTTACACACAGTTATACACATAGTTGTGTCTTAATTTTGGTTGGTATAGCGACAACTTTTCTGTCATTATATCTTTCGCCCTTCTTCAAGTGTAATAGATAATCTTCCGGAAATTTCGAACGTAACTCTTCAGTTAATTCACGGGGTTGTGGATCGTTAACTTTTCATGTAAAATGCTTATACGCATAGACAAACTTATTTTTATGATGATTTGGCATTGGTATTTGTCTACTATTTCGTTCTAAGTTTCAGGAAGTACCAATATTCCTTATTTTAATAGTATTCCATTGTTTTTCCTGCATGGGATTTTCACCAAGTCAAATTTGTACCACGTAAAATTGCTATCAATAAAAATTTTCAAATTTTCGGGATATACTTATATTTTTAGAAACAATATATCATGGAATTTTTAATTTATTATAAATGTTTTATTATAACTATTTACTCTAACTAAATATTTTACCAGGGTTTTTTTATCATATTGAATTTAAGTATATTTAATAGTATAGTTATTTGTATGTATTTTTTAATTTTAGATATATAAAGATTGCCATGAATTGAATGTATTTATCCAACCCCTACACCAGGGCAGGTTGTGACACAAGGTCAAGTTTGAATTGAGAAGTGTTCTTCTACCAGATTTGTAGTCTTACCAAGGCTAGAGAACGCAGTCTGTTCTACTATTTACCAATAGCTGGGGATAGAAAAGATGGATTCATATCTTCGTTTAAGATTTGAACTCAAATCATTGATTCCATTTTCTATAACGATAACCATTACGCAAGGTACGCCTCCACAAGGGCTATAGATTTTATGAAAGATATTGTAGAGTTATTGGGTGATGGGAACAAAATGTAGCAAATTGTGAAAAAGTTGGACAAGGATCACAAAAAATAATGAAATATTTAGCAAAATAGAAGACTGTGTATCACGAGTGTTATTACCTTCAGTTTTAGCAAATATTTGAAACTGTTTCTATTATTGATACCCAATATATATATATATATATATATATATATATATATATATATATATATATATATAGTATGGACAATTTAGGTTGACACATAAGCACCTAAATAAACAAATACGTGACCAAAACAGTTACGGCTAATTTGAAAGATACACCTCCAATGCTTAACGTATATCTCCCAAATAAAGAGCTCATTGCCAGGTTTCTACGATAGTAGAAATCATATAAAGGTCAGTTGAAGAGACTTCGATATCAAAAACTAGTTTTCACTCCATGACTGGATATGCTACGTATAAGGGAGGGGTTCCATGAGTCAGTCATTCATGGACCAAACTGTATATGTAATTTCAAATTTAAATGAAGTTATATGCACAGCTGAACAAATTATATAATAAAGTGATGAAGTATAAACTACTATATACCCATTACTGGAAGTAGAATCGTCGGATGGATACTTTTCCCAAGGGTATTAGCACTGTGTGAAATGCAAACAGCCTCGACTAGGATTTGAACTCGTGTCGTCGAGTCCATTTCATACGACGATAACCATTACACAACGAACGCCTCCATTTTTGAAATTACATGAAATGATTCAGTTTGTTATGATTAAAAACGTATCCGTTCTATTAATATGCCAGATACCTTTATGGTGGTACTCAAGGCTGGAATTTTTGGTATTCAATGCTCCAATTTTTTTTTTTTTTTCAGATATGGAACTTTAGAAACAAATGTTTGACTAAGACTGCACATATCTGAATAAATTAAGGGGTCAGTAAGCCTTTTTTATAGGGTCCCTGAACCGCAAGTAGTCTCCACAAACACACACACGTACACGTACACACACACACACACACATATATATATATACATGGTGCTTTCAATAAGTTCACAGACTTTTTTGTACATGCATTTACAATTGTCGTAGACTCTTGAAAATTCACTATGTTATTGCTATACATCTTATGAGATGACTTACCAATTTTGTTGATTTCAGGTTCAAATGAACAGCTACGGCAGGATTGTCACAGCTGGTGAATTTCAAAAATGCAATCTAACACTTTAGAAGAACAATATGCAATAAAATTATGTTTTAAACTTGGAAAAAATGCCACAGAAACGTATGGAATGCTTCAGACTGCTTTTCGACCATCTTGCATGAATCGAGCATCAGTTTTTGAGTGGAACAAGAGATTCAAAGAAGACAGGGAGTCTGTGAGGGATTTTGAGAGGTGTGGGAGTAGTAAGGAAGTCAATACACCAGAGTTGATTGGCCAAAGGGTTAGGGTTAGGGTTACTATGTTGAGGTTTTAAGGAAGAGATTCCGTCGGAAGAGGCCAGCACTCTTCAAATCGGATCAGTGGCATTTCCACCTGGACAATGCACCAGTCCACGACTCCATCCTTGTCACAGACTATTTGACCAAGATGGGCATCAAGACCGTTCCACACCCTCCCTATAGTCCAGACCTTGCTCCCTGTGACTTTTGGTTATTCCCTAAGCTCAACCGGAGGAGATTTCTTCGAAGGGGCTAGAGTTTCGTGTGTGAACTATCAATAAAAGTGCCCATACGAAAAAAGTCTGGAAACTAATTTAATGATCCTCGTATATGCATACCTACTCTATACAAGCAGGATGCGACACAAAGTCAATTGTTAAATGAAGTTTAACAGGTTTGAATTCAGAGTTTTCCTTTTCCTAGACAGATTGTCATACCCAGGTTGAAGAGCTCAGTCTGTCCTACTATTTACCCATAGCTGGAGAGAGAGAGAAATTGTATTCATACTTATTCCAAGTGTATTAGCACTATGTGAGATGCAAGCAATCTCGTCCAGGGTTTGAACTCGTGTCGCCGTGTCTATTTCCTACGACAGTAACCATCGTATCAGGAATGTATATATATATATATATATATATATGTGTGTGTGTGTGTGTGTGTGTGTGTGTGTGTGTGTTATTGTTTCAGTTAAATGATTATCACTTGTTTGTACCCAGTTATATTATTTCAAGTAACTAATATTACGAATCTTTTGTTAATAATTATAGCTTTAAGTGACTATTTCTTAATATAGATAATTAACAGTTATATGCTATCAAGTATTCTTCTCTAATACTAATAATTTTCGAACACATCAATTTGATGCTTAGATGAGGTCCTAACAGGTACTATCACATCGATTAAGTGGATCTGGGAGTAATGGCAATGAAATACTACTCTACACCCACCCTCGTGATCAAATTAGGTTTATTGTCATTGCAAGGGATACATTCAGCTGCCAACGGAGTGATGGGTTTAAACAGAATATTCAGTGTGCTTCACACAAGAGTAAGATTACGAAGCTATTACTACTCTACTGAGTTCGAAACTTTCTAATAGATAGATAGATAGATAAATGCATCATAGATTCTAGCAAAAACCCAGTTTTTAACTGTGTGTTCAACTTCAACTTTTCAAAAAATAAAAGACCACTGAAGACTTTTGCACATAGCTGATAGATGGACATAGAATACTTTTTTTTGTTCGCTTGTTTTTAAATCTTTCTCCGAAAAGATTGGGGAGGTTCTGAACCAATGAGAATTCTTCTGATAATAATTTAAAAAAGGAGAATCAACGTTGGTTTTGAATCCCTCAGTCAATTTCAGCACTTTTTCAGGATTGATGTCATGCCGTCAATGTGGGTAGCGGCGACAGTAACCAAGAATTTGGAGAACAAACGAAATTTTAAGAGGAAAGACAACAACCTGGCAAAAAACTAATGGGACTCTATGATTTCCTGTAGATACAAATTTCACACACACACACACACACACACACTAGTCTGTCGGCGGGACTTAGATTCGTTTGATTTCGTTTCGTTTCTTTGTTTAATGGCATATCAACCTTATTTAATCCCAAAGCCATTCTTGTAGATGAACAGCTGTGATACTATTCAACTCTAAGCTGGGAGGATAAAGAAGTCCATACCTTTCTCAAAGGTATTAGTCCAAAAGTGAACGTAATAGCGCGTCTGGAGTTCAAACTCGCTTACTTAGAGGCTGCAATTCAGCGCTTTAGCTATTACGCGACATGTACTCCTCTGTGTGGCTTGACTGCGTCTTCCAGGGGATAAGACTTATCCAAAAAAGAGTCACCCTGGATTGTACACAAAACTGCATCCAGTGTTGAAGCATCAGTTCTGGAACTTCATTATGATTACCCCTAGGCCCACTCATACCTTGAATAATAGTGTCAGTTCATCTTAGACCTATTTAAATATCAGTTTTAGACAGGAGTACTTGATACCGTATAAATGAATGCAACTTATTTGTATTAAGAATATTTACTTGAAGCTATAATTCTTTTCTTAGGATTATTTACTTGAAACCATACAACTGTTTTCAAATAAATGATTATTATTAAATACTATCAAATTAATTAAACCATGTAATTGTTTATTATTAAAATTGAAATAGTTACTTAAGACCCTGTAACTGTGTATAGATTATTAGTATAAGATAGGAATAATTGAAACATCATAACTGTGTAAACGAATGATTATAAGAGTAGTATATAAAAGATCTATTTAAACAATGATTGCAAAGGAACTTTGAAAATCTAAATAGTTATGACTGTCATCAAACATTTACAAATTAATCAAATGTCAGCAATTAATAACCCATAAGAAGTTGATATGCTGTTAAAAAATAAACCAAACTAAATCAGTTCTCTCTCTATATATATATATATACATATGTGTGTGTGTGTGTGTGTGTGTGTGTGTGTGTGTGTGTGTGTGTGTGAATTATTCTATGTTTTTACCTATTGTCTTTTTGTGCATTTCTCATAACATATCCTTCTGTTAACATTTAAATACAGATGAAAAAGGAGAAAAGTATGTATTTTGATAAGAGGTCTCATCATTGATGTTTTTCAACAACGAAAACGAGCATTTAGAGAAAGCACTCCCTTAACTAACCTTCGTATCTTGATAAAAGTAGTTAAAACAGTCTATCCTATAACAAGGTTTAGTTCGGTTTCGGTTTCTTAGTTTAATGCCATATCAACTTTTGTGGGGTATTTAATGTCAAATCTTTGTAGAACAACAACAATGGTACTATTTAAGCAATACCGGAGGGGATAACGATGTTCATGCCTTTCTCAAATGTATAAGTCCGAATGTGAACGAAATAGCTGGACTGGATTTCGAACCTGCTTACTACAATGTTGCAGTGTAGCACGTTAGCCACTACGTTACAGAGACTCCTGTTTCCCCCAAGTTTCAGCTGATATCAATGCAATAACGTGTTAGTTATATACGCTCTTGAAGAAAAGGAAACAAGCTTTTCTTCTCACAAATATAGGTTAAATATGCGAAAATGTTATACAAAAGTGCATATATGAAGAATTCATTCTTGTATGCGATAGCTTTTTCTTCAGAAAAATGAGTCATTTGGGTAAGCTATCAAACTGTTCTTTACGGTGTTCAGTATAAAAGTTGTTCTATTCATCTCTGGCAGCTTTTCACATTTATTCAGTGTTAGCTGATTTTCTCCCAACCAGTTTGGCCTTAATATGTTCTTATGGAATCGAGATCTCGAGATGAACATCACAAAGACTCCAGCTTAAACCATTATTTATTTTTGCCATATGTATTTGACGATTATCATGTCGACAAATGGCCATTTACCTTCCATTTCCAGTCATAAAAGCAACCTTTTTATCATATATTCTATTCTTCATGTTAATGGACTTATCGTATGGTAGCAGCTCACCAACTCAAGATGCCGAAAACACAATAAACCATAATTTTCCCGCCTCCATGTTTTACTCTGATAGAGAGACATTCTGGGTTGAATCTTTCACCTGGCATTCAGAAACAAACTTCTGGAGAATCGGTAGCCAGCACAAACCATGACTCGTACTTTCAGAGAATAAGCTCAAATTACTATCATGGTGCTCATAAAGAGTGAAAAAAAAAACTTTAAGCTGATCTGCTACGACATTCATGAAAACGTTTTATTCGATTTGCTTGAATTAATTTTTTTAATTTTTAAATTTTAGCGCCAATTTTGTTAGATTGTTTGTACATTGTTCGTACATGCTCCAGAACAGTCATTTTCAGTTTTCTCTCGGCTTGTTGTCACTTTACATCTTCCCAATTTTGGTTCCAGGCCACAGAACTTGTCACTTCAAAGCAGTCTTTTCATGTAGTTGTAGAATTAGACCTACGTTTCAGTATGAGTAGATTAAAATCTGACCATTTATGTCTGCTGAAGTACAGTCAAAATGATGTTTAAGAACTTGTTATATTTTAAATTTTTCTCCAAAATGACACTACCAATAACATTAAATATGCTTACACACAAAATTGACACATTATTATTTTCATGTATTTTGCCTCCAAGCGACAAAAAGAGTAGTTTCACAAAATACGATGAAAATGTTTGCTTTATTAATTTTTACCTAGATGTATAGTAATTCTAGAATGAGTGCATATTATTGAATTATATAGTTCTTTTATTGCAATTAAAAAAAAGATTTTGCACGCTTTTATTTATTCATTGAATATTTTGTAGTTTTAGATTTAAATGAAGTAAATACGTTGGTTTCTTTGTATAAATAAAGTAGCAATATATGACTAATTTCGATATTGACAAGGACAGATACAGCAACATTTTTAAAACGAACAGTCAAGATTATTAA
The DNA here is from genome assembly GCA_963585895.1 of Sepioteuthis lessoniana. NCBI lineage: Eukaryota > Metazoa > Mollusca > Cephalopoda > Myopsida > Loliginidae > Sepioteuthis > Sepioteuthis lessoniana. Next base: position 43,253,459 of record OY757904.1, read on the forward strand.
AACTAAACTCATTCTATAAAAAATATAAGACTTGGTTCAAGGTCAGAGCATCCACTTTAGAGGAATAAAAACCCAGAGTTTTAAAAACCTAACTTAAAATTACATTAATACGCTTATTAAATATAACATGTCTGTCCATAAATTTCGATTTACCATGAAGAGTCTCGAATGAATTCTTGCGTGGCAAATCCATAGACTGAAGAAAATTGGCCCTGGAGACAAGAAAATTTGACAAATTTTTTACTCAACAACAAAATCTGTATTACTTACTTTCACTTTTCAAAAGATTTGGTTTGGCTTGGTTTCTTTGTTTAATAGCTTATCAACTCCTTATGATTTATTCAATGTTTGATATTTTATTCGTTTATAAATAATTGTAGTTATAACCATTTATATTTTCTAAGTTTCATTGCACTCATTTTTTGAATTGCACTTTTTATTTGCCTTTTATAATCATTTGTTTACACATAATCATATGGTATCACTTATTGTTATCCAATACTAATAATTTTCAAGCAAATTTATTTGACCCATAGATGAGTCCTCAACAAGTACTACCACTCCAGGTCAGGCGGACCTGGGAATAATGACAATGAAGGTGTAATCAGGGGGTGTAGAACAAAAGTTGGACTACTGGATGCAGTTTAGTATAGTAATAATACTTCGTCTCTTCATAAGTCATGATGCAGTCTATCATTCAGAATTTCGTTGTGCTTCAGCAGGTCCTGATAGTCTTGCATTCAGTGATCTTTCTGTTCTTGTTTGAACATATGGTATCCCAACGTTGCCCTTTCCAGTGCATGGAAGCTGAAATCCAGGTCTGTATACATATTTACCCAACCCCTCCGTATGATCAGCATATGACACAAGATCAATTTTTAAGCGGAGTTCAACAGGTTTAAATTCAGAGTTTTCTTTCTCTTTGACTGCTTGCTATACCAAGGCTAAAGAACCAAGTCTGCCCAACTATTTACCCATAACTGGAGAGAGAATTATCGGATGCTTACTTTTCCTGAGGGTATTAATACTATGTGAAAGGCAAACAGCCTCGTCCAGGATTTGAACTCGGTTCGCTGTATCCATTTTCTACGATGGTAACCCTTACATCTCAAGCACGTACTATATCCAGTTCCGTCTAAAGTTCCCTCGTCATAATTCACCGATTATCCACAAGAATGAGCTGATCGAGGCACGATTTCGTGTTGGTAACTATGCAAGGCCATAAGGAACGTGGACTCACACTCTTATCGCAGTCGCCAAAGCTGAAACATATTATCCACCACCTAACCGTGTTCACATCTGGTTTCCGTGAACGCTGATAAAGCATTGATGAACGTCAGTAGGCGCAATTTTTTCCCAAAAAATCATATTCAGTGACACCTCTGCTTCGTAGGCACTTTTATGTCAAATGCCATTTTGCCAAACTGCTATTCAACTGGTTTCTATAACAAAGCCAAAAAAGATATGGGTTTTTAGCAGAATGACGTTGTCGGCCAGCATAACAAAATAATAAGGGGCTTTACTTTCAGAGCGAGACTCGTATAATAAAATAACTGAAGACTAATAAGAAAAAATACAAATCTAACTTTACTTTTAATCTAAGTGACTTGAAACATCTGGGAGTGTCCTCGTGATCTAATGGCTAAGGTGCTGGACTGCGACATAGTATTGAGTGAGTTCGAATTCCAATTGCACTATTATGTTCACTTTCGGGTAAATACCCTTGAGAAAGGCATGAACCCCCTTATCTCCACCCAGCAATGAGTTTAATAGTACCACTATTATTCCTCTACAAGGATTGCTTAGGCATTGAATAAGCTATGAAGGTTGATATATCAACAAAGAAACAAAACCTTTAAACATCTTTGAGAAAATAAACGTTCTTTGGAATAGATTTTTCATGTGCTAAAAATAATATCGTTAAACCTAATATTTTTCAGATACGTAGTGTAATGACAATGTATGGGGACTAAAGTTTTAATTTTCTTATTTCAAAATTTAACTAAAAACGTATACACAACTAAACAACTTATATAATAAAAAAGATTATGTCTAGACAGTCATTACAAATTATCTATACTTTTTATCAGCAGGTTTTGGTGAAACATAGGATTGTGTGAGGGGAAACATTCTCCGTACTCACTAGATCCACTAACTTCATATGACATTTTTTGTTTCCTGAATTAAAAATTCACTCCGACACTAAGATTTGAGGACATGAAAGATATTAAAAGAAATCCGATGAGGCCGTTTTACACCATATCAAAAACAAGGAATTTCATATGTGATCTGACAAATGGAAAACTCACTGGAATAAGCGTGTTCAATACCAAGAGGACTTGAAGAAAATTGGCGTTTCATTCACTGTTCATTTCTATTTTGGTAAATACAGGCTCTCTATCTTGATACTTTTAAACACACCTCGAACACAATGTATACTACAAATAAGTTAGGTTTAGTAAGGACTTTTAGATATAACTTGTGAAATGATCATCTCGACTAAACAATTTCATTTTTATTCTTTGTTATTTCTTAATGTTTTGACTTGTGCCATTGTCGTTTTTCATCTCTGGAATCTTTCAGTTATCTAAGATTATCGGCAGAAAAAATGGAATCGCTGAACGAGGTTTCAAATTCATGCTAAGACTGCTTATGTTCACTTCTTCCCAATGAAGTTATTGGCACATATCCATTTCTTATTGCACTCTGTTCCCTTATCAGTTATCTTGATAAAACGTCTTGTCACCAGTAATCTACAAAAAAAAACTTTTCTGTCTGCTAATCTACAATAAAACGTCTCGTCACCGGTAATTCCCAATAAAAGATCTTGTCACCGGTAATCCACAATAAAACGTCTTGTCACCGATAATTTACAATAAAACGTCTTATCACAGATAGTCCACAATAAAATGTTTTGTCACAAATAATCCACAATAAAATTTTTTGTCACAAATAATCCACAATAAAACGTCTAGTCACTGATAATTCGCTATAAAAGGTCTTGTCACCAGTAATATACAAAGCTTAACGGGGAAGAAAGTGATTATGCGAACATTTGAGCAAACCTCTCTCCTCAAACTATATTATCTGCCGATGCCTTGCCAGCAAAACCCCGTTACCTTTATTGTGAATCAATTAGTCCCATTCTGAGTATATCGGAGACAGTAGAAAATTCATTGCCAACGATATACCTATGATGAGATCAGAGATTTATTGATTTTATATGTAAAAAGTGTCTGTTTCCGGATCCTGTTTAGAAAACTTTAAACTGGGAACATTACAATCAGGCGTTCTATACTATTTATCTTGTTGACTTCCTGAAAAAATATCCTATTTTATGCACAACTAAGAAACTATCAAAGTAATATTCAGCATAATATTAATATTTACTTTTAAATTATATTATGGTAAGTTTTTCGCATAGTGTCACCATAATCATCAAGGCATGCCGACAGCAAGGATCTCCTTAACATTCTTGCAATCCATCCCTATCAGCATTGCTCTTAGTAAGTCCTCTAGATGGTACCCAATGTCGATACGGAGTTGATGTAAGTTTTTTGCTGATGGGCCAACACCGTTGTGTCAATGCACAGAAGTCTATAAGAAAACCTTGCTTATAGATTCGTTCTTAATACTCTTGCAATAACCTTCATGTATTGCTCGTCTTACTTGGATTGTTTGCGAAATGAATGGTAAGTGACCAAACAGATGCTTGTTTAGTGAGTTTTATTTACCCAGGTTGCCCGAAGACTAAGCCATTTTTAATATTTTTCTTCTTCCAGATGAATTTTGGTAACAAGATCACTTACAGGACAATATCATGTGAACTCTATAAATTGCATTCCATTATAATAGAGATATGATCTCGAGACAAGTAAATTTTTATATTCTACACCAAATATGATTTATCTAAATAGCTAACTAGAGAATAAATCATACATATGAAGTATAGTTAACTGAAAATTGGTGTATATCAATAAGCAATATCACCAAGTGAAGGCCGCCACACAACCGTTTCTTGTGTAGAAAATAAAACAAAAAATTAACTGGCAGCCATATTAGAAATTGATGGATTGGATTTAAATAGAACTTTAAATTCTAATTTGTTATTATTTAAGTAATACCTCTAAAAAAAAAAGTAAGGTGTTCTTCGTAAAATCTATGGTAGGTTCAATTTTATTTAATTAATCCGTAATTTTTCGTAAGTCTTTATTTCGTACACATATAAGTAATAATTCATCTCTATAACAGAAGTAAATGGAATCTTTGAGTATTATAAATTTAAAGGGATCAGATTCAAGAAATTCCGGAAATAGGCATGCAAGGACCCCACTAAGAGGCGAACCCATAGGTAAACCAAATTTTTGTTTATAAAAAATTGTATTAAAAAAAACAATGCTTAGTGCATAATGTGCAAATCTTAATTATGTGAGCAGTTATAGGTTATGTGATGTTGAGTTTTTTGGTGACTTTCTCAACGTTTATTAACCGGAATATTGATGTGTAATGAATTCATGTCAAGACTTGATAAAGATGTTTTCCATGTTATATAATTTATTTTATGGAGTAAATCACCGGAATTCTTGATATGTGAATTGCTAATCGTACCTTAAAGAGGAGTTAACATTTTAGCTAAAGATTTTGCGATATTATGGGGTGCAGTTCCACTCCAAAAAATAACTAGTCATAAAGGTTTGGTTAGTTGGATTTTATGGTATATCAACCTTTGTAGGTTATTTAACGCCAAATCCATTTTTATGTAAATAACACTGGTTTACAAAGAAATTGAGGCAAGCACAAAAATGCCTGTTTTTACCTAATTTGAGGATGCTGAATTCAAATTTGAAATACGTTTTTACTCATCACCTCTAGTTTTTTAGATATGCATAGTGTGCATTTTGAGCATATACGGTACATAAAGGCGTATATGAATTCAGGGTTAATTCTAATATTGTGAGACTTATGGCTTATTTTTTAGTTATTATGCACTAAATGTAAGTGATAGCATTACATTATATATATATATATATATATATACATCAAGACGGATTTTGACATTTAAGGCAGCAGGTTTCAGTCCACACTCTGGCAATAATTGGAAGAGGTTGTATCGCAGGCGGCGCAGGAGGTTGGTGTCCCTCAACTATCGAGTTACACATCTTTTAGGTTACTAGATATTAGTATGAAATTTTCAAATGCATATTTAGTTTTCAACTTTGCTTTCAACTTTGCAGTCCCGATGGTTTGGAGAGAGCCGCGAAACCACGCAGATGATTGTTATTTTTGTTTAACTAATATAACTGGTTTCAATGCATCTTCTAGGAAAAAGATCAAATATCCCAACTTTCGATCTGCTATGAGACCCGTTCCCCATTCAGATGATCTTCCTGTACCCACACCTCCAGTAAATAAGGATCTTCTTTCCTCATCAGATGAAGAAATGCCTTAAAGGGAGGATTTTGCCGAGTAAATATCTTTGGAAGATACTGAGTCTACATATTCAGGAACAAGTGGCAATGAGCCACACTGGATCACGCAAGAAGACCTGGATGATCTTGCTCGTGATTTGTATCTGTCAAAACAGCAGTCAGAGCTCTTGGCTTCTCGGCTTAAACAGTGCAACCTAGTCCAGGAAGATGTAAGGATCACCAGTTTCAGGAATCGGAACAAAGACCGTGCTTCCTTTTTCGACATGGAAAATAAGTTGTGCTACTGCACAAACATACCTGGCTTGTTTACGTCCCTTGGTTTGCCACATAATCCTTCAGACTGGCGTCTTTTCATAGACTCTTCCAAGCGAAGTCTCAAGGGTGTTCTTCTGCACAACGGGAATAAATATCCCAACATTCCCATTGCACACTCTGTCCATCTAAAGGAGTCCTATGACAATATGGAGCTTCTTTTAGAAGCTATTAAGTACAGCGAGTACCAATGGAGTCTGTGTGGGGACCTCAAGGTCATTGGTCTTCTTATGGGTATGCAAGCAGGCTTCCCAAAGTATTGTTGTTTTCTCTGTCTCTGGGATAGTCGAGCTGTATCCCAGCATTACAAGCAGAAAGACTGGGAGTCTAGAAACACTTTTATTCCTGGCGAACACAGCCTCTAGGAGAATCATCTGGTGGACATGAATAAGGTGCTTCTTCTTCCTCTTCACATCAAGCTTAGTTTGATGAAGAATTTCGTGAAGGCGTTGCACAAAAATGGTGCTGCCTTCCAACACTTGTCTACTCTGTTCCCAGGTCTTAGTACTGCTAAGCTCAAAGAGGGCATCTTTGTCGGACCTCAGATCCGAGAAGTGCTGAAGGATACTGATTTTGAGGAGCTTCTTAACTTAAAGGAACTGAGAGCATGGGAAGCATTCAAGTCAGCCTGTAGTGGCTTCCTTGGTAACACACGCGTAACAGATTACCAAGCCTGTATTGAGAAGTTGCTAAAGTCTTACGAGGATATGGGGTGCCGAATGTCACTCAACATTCATTTTCTCTATTCCCACCTCAACTTCTTTCCGCCAAACCTTGGAGCAGTGAGTGATGAGCATGGAGAAAGATTCCACCAAGACATTACGAAGATGGAGAGCAACTATCAAGGCAAATGGAACCCCGGCATGATGGGAGACTACTACTGGATGCTCTTGCGTGACATCCCAGAGGCAAAATACACCAGATCTTCTAAGAAAACACACTTTTCACTGTCTGTGGTACTATGAATTGTGTAATTGTGTCATCCAAGTATATTGATTCAATCAGTGTTCTTTATCTATCCTGTTTTATCTGTTATAAGCAACTGCAACTCTTGAAATATGCACATATATTCTCTGTTTATACTAAAATGAGACTATTTAAAAGCCAGAAAACTAGAAGTGATAGAGCAAAACTATTTATAAATTTGAATTCAGCACACCCAAATTAACGAAAAACACCAATCCCTATTCTTGCCTCAGACCAAAATTTTATTTTTGTAAACCAGTGTAATCAGTTCTATTTAAAACAATTCAGTTCAGCATGAGTACACAGTTTAATTGTCAAAAACATTTCTATTTAAAACTTCCGTGTGTGTGTGTGTGTGTGTGTGTGTGTGTGTGTGTGTGTGTGTGTGTGTGTGTGTGTGTGTGTGTGTGTGTGTGTGTGTGTCGACGCCACACAATGCAACAATAAACACCCAAAATAATTATTAGAAGACAAAATCACATTCGAGCAAACTAAGACTCATAAACCTGGTATTCCTTTAAGACTAATCATTTCAAACTTAGGCAGTGCCCCACACAATATCGCTAAGGCTTTAGCCAAAATATTAACTCCTATTTTAAGTATCATTGGCAATCCACATATCAAATCTCTGGCAATCTACTCAACAAAATAAATAATATAAATATGAAAAATAAACCTTTAACCAGTCTAGATATAAAATCATTACTATACTAATATTCCTGTATGTAAATGCATTAAATGTTTAGAAAATCATCTTAAGTAGTTGGCGACCGTAGTCGAGGGCGACCTGAAGGCTCCCTTTTCAATACCTACTACAACGAGGTGTAGGGGAGGGCGCTACTCCTTTCCCTGGATTGCTCCACTTTACCCTTGATACACACCTTATAATACTGAGTGTTAAGCAAGGAGGTATTAGGTACCATTTTTAAATTCTTTGGTATGACCCGACCTGGGATTGAACCCAGGTCTCCCGGACCATTGGCGATCACTCTACCCACTAGGCCAATGAAGTAAGCTAATACAACATTACTATTACCAATCAACAAAATAATTCAAATTTGCAAATTATACACCAAACATGGCGTCTTTCATGCATAATGATATTTTTTTTCTAAACAAAAATTCGGTTTGCTCATGGGTCCCCCTCTTAGCGATGTTCTTACTTGTCTTTTTCTTGAATTTCTTGAATAAGGTCCTTTTGAATTCATGATACCAAAATATTCCAAATATTTCCCTTATTTAGATGATATATCATTCATAAATCCACAAAATGTAGGCATAGCAAAAGTTTATGATAATAGCTGGTCGTACAAACTGAGACGATGGTAAATTTCATATAAAGAATACATCCTCAGAATTTTTTTGTTTTTATATTGTTTGTTTGATTGTTTGATTGTGTGTGTGTGTGTGTGTGTGTGTGTGTGTGTGTGCGCTCGCGCGCGCGTGTGTATGTGTGTGTTTCGAAGTATTTCTTCTCCATGGCTTATAACCCACGAAGACTAGATAGGCTAGTAAGCCCCTCCGTTTTACTGACAGCCAGTAGATAATGATGTCCTTTTTGTTGATAAGGAAATTAAAAATAAATCCCTCCAAAGAAAACCATTGTTTTTTATTGTGATACTCTGTCAGCTATAGTATCAAAGCACAAACACCATGAATATTTCAGGTTACTTTTGCGATATTAGTGTCTTTTCTGAACTCATTAAGCATTATATGACTCATGTGCTCCAGAGAACCTTTAAGAAAGTCAAGAAAATGATTAATTACTTGATCCGTACAGCGATAACGTAAACTACTCATTTAAAACTGCACGAATACCAACTAGTATGTATCATTAACATTTAAGCATTTTATAATTAAAGTTATTTTTTTAACAAGGTAGATTAGCCAAACACTTGCAATTGCATTGTTATTTGTTTTGGTTTCTAAACAGAACACGGAAATGTCCGTCTTTCAAGTAAATCTGATCTCAGCAAGATTTGCGAATACCAGATTTTGTCCATAATTATAGAAAATCTCTACTGCAATATTTTTCATGCTGTACGTTATATAAGATAAAACAAAATATTGTCAAGAAAATAAACGATTTCACGAAAAGAATAACCACAATCATTTACGTTCAAAGTTAGAAATGGAAAAAATTTAATGGTATGTTTCACCTATTTACAGAAGTCCAGTGTAACAGATATTGATTTTTTTTAAAAACTACCGTTATCGACAATGATTCAGGAATTTCATTATACTACGTTATACAGTTAGAAGCATCTTATATCTGCTGATGGTAATTTAAGGATTTGGTTTATTTGGCCGTTTTTTTTTTGTTTTTGTTTATGGATAGCCAAATTTGTTTGTTATCAGGTGGCTTATGCTAGTGGTTTCATTAAATTTTTAAAGAGCTCAGCTATCTTGTATCGAGGTAACACTGATTCACCATCTAAAAGGTCGTAAGTATGTGAGAGTTTAACCCTGTTTTAACATCTAAGAAGTATACACAATGTATTGATATGGCTCTAAGTGCTGCTAATATACCATGCAGTTCTATTTCTAACAATTCAATTTAGCATAAGTCAACAAAGTTTAACGTTTCCGACTGTTGCTATGTTATTTATTTACACACAGTTAAATGATCAAAAAGTTCTATTTCAAATAAATCAATTTAGCATTAGTCATTTGTTTGCACACAGTTTAAATGTCAAGAAGTTCTATTTGACCCATTGACAGAAACCTATCTGGTGCTACTACTCCGGGCCAGAGTGAACCTGGGAGCGATAGCAATGAAGGGGTACTCCGCATTCCATAAAGCTCCAGCATTACTGGAGCCTCAACATCAAATTGTTTAATGTTATATCCATGACACTTGTTGTCGGGGGTCGTACCCCTCTGCAGAGAAACAGTCGGTATATTTCACTACTGGATCTGTATTTGCGATCATTTATAATAATCGAGTTATATTACTTCTGCGCTTAATTTTCAATAGATTAAAACACATATTAAGGATGTTGCAATTTTGTTTTCTAAAAACTTAACCTATTCTAGTTCAAGGCCAAAGTAATGTTATGCCTAGAGAGGGATGAACTCAAAATCAATGAGTGGATTACGATATCAGTCTTCTAACCAATGTTAGTTATCTTTAACATAAAAAATATGTATTTACCAAATCCTTTCTCCACGAGATGAATGCGACCAAAGGTCAATTCTTTAAACAGGGTTTAACAGGTTCCAATTAAGAGTTTTCCTTCTTCTACACAGGTTACCATACCAAAGTTTAAAAAATTCCAGTTTGTCCAACTATTTACCCATAGCTGGCAGAAGAATAATTGGATTCTTACCTTTCCCAAGAGTATTAGCATCATGTGAACTACAAACAGCCCATTCGAGGTTTTGAACTCCGTTAACCGTATTCATTTTTTGCCCAATCGGCTGGGGCTGTAGAATACACCGACTGCTTCTCTGTAGAGAGGTAAGACCCCCACCAAATGAGTGTCATGGATATGATACTAAACAATCTGATGGTGAGGTTCCAGTAATGCTGGAGCTTTGGGGAATGCAAAGTACCTCTTCATTGCCTTCGCTCCCGGGTCCACTCAAGCCTGGAGTGATAGCACCTGATAGGGTCCTATTTATGGGTCAAATAGAACTAAACTGTGTACTAATGCTAAACTGAATTGCTTGAAATAGGACTGTTTTGACATTTAAACTGCGTACTTATGCTAAACTGAATTGTTTGAAATAGGGCTGCTTTTGTATGCTAAACTGAATTGTTTAAAATAGGGCTGCTTTTGAATGCTAAACTGAATTGCTTGAAATATGACTGTTTTTGACATTGAACCTGTGTACTTATGCAAAATCAAATTATTTCAAATTGAACTGTTTTGACATTTAACTGTGTGTAAACAAAAAGCTATACTTATACTAAACTGAATAATTTGAAACTTTTATCAAAATGACTTAATTCGGCGTTAAATGACCCGAAAAGGGTTGATACGTCGTAAAACAAAACAACCAACCAACCAACGAACCGTATCTATTTCTTACGACGATTGCAATTACATCTCGAGGGTCTTAAAATAAAAATATATATGTGTAAGGTGTAGTGGGAAATAAATGATATTCAGTTCATCATTTTAGTGCCAATTATGTTTAACTTTGGAAACTCGTCAAGTTCAAAGCCCATACGAGGCTGCTTGTATTTCATTTTCACAATTATTCTTAGGAAAAGCATGAATCCAACTATTCTCCTCTACTCCTACAATAGTAGGACATACTGAGCTTTCTTGTCTTGTATGTTGACAAACCCGCTTTAGACAAGTAAAAAATCAGAAAGTAAAAAATCAGAAAACTTGAGACTAACAACTCTAACCTTAAAAATCTACTTCCTTCTGAAAGTGCAGCACTATCACTGATGTGGTGTACCACAAAGAAGTCTATAGTGTCACAGCAGCAGCCATTCATCTAGTGGGCATAGGGTTAGCCCATGGCCCAGGAAACTCGGGTTCAATCCTTGGTCGAGTCATACCAAAGACTTCAAAAATGGTCCTTCATACCTCTTTGCTTAACACTTAGCATTAAAAGGTATAGATGAAGGGTAAGTGGAGTTATCCAGGGTAAAGAATATCGCCCTCTCTTACACCTCGGTGTTGTAGCTATTGAAAAAGGAGCCTCCTGGTCGCCCTCAATTATGGCCGCCAACTTTACTTTTTTTTATATGTATATTTAATCATTCCCTCCAAACGAGCAGGGTACATTACAAGGTCAATGTTTTAGCGGAGTTTATCAGGTCCGTTTCAATTTTAGTATATGTACCGCCGAAGCTGGAGTTTATCAGGTTCGATTTCAGAGTTTTCCCCATCATAAACCAGTTGCCATACCATAACTTGCTTTATACATCTACAAGGTGCATCAAGTGCTCTTCACTTTCGGACAAATACCCTTGGGAAAGGTATGAACCCCCTTATCCTCCTAGATATGGGTTAAATAGTACCACTATTGTTCTTCTATGTGAATGACTTTGGCATTAAATAACCTAAAAAGAGTTGATATGCCATTAAACAAAGAAACCAAAGAAACCAATCAAGTGCTCTTCTTTTAAACACTATGGAATGAAAAGCACAACCCCTCCACACACACGCGTGCATATATATATATATATATATATATATATATATATATATATATATATTGTAAGGAAAACAGGACATGAGATTCTGTCTAGTAATCTTTTATTCAATTTTTTAAAATCTTACAACTCGTCTACTTGACAAACGGAAATGTACAGCTTCTATAGCTTGGATTATCAAAGAGGAGATAATACATATTCACAACATTCTCCCCCACCATATTTCTTACTGATAGGGAAGAAAGTCTCTTGAATGTCCAGGCTCCCTACGAGCTCGCAGTGGGTGCCTGGGCAGTCCATGATTCGTGCTCAGAGTACTCGAACAGGGAGGCTCTTCAGTGCGAGCTTATCTGTGTGCTCTAAAATACCTGACAGATGAAGGACTAGCACCTAAAATACCTGGCTCTGAAATGTTTCCTTCTCAGAGGAGTAGGCCATTCCGCGTCATAGTCAGTATCTGGATGAACACGTTTTTTCGGTGCTAGTCCTTCATCTGTCAAAGATTCAGGTGTTCGCCCATCCGAAGTGTCTGACGGAGCCTCAACGGAGACAGTGTCATTAGACGACGTGTCAGGAGCAATTTCAGTGCCATGATCTTCCGGAGGGGTTTCAGTGTCAGGGGGAGTTGGTCTGTCCTCAGGATCTATCCACGGTCCGGGTAGTCTCCGGTCGGTGCTTGGTCCCAGAGAGACACATTAGACCCTACCAACTGCATGTCGTACTAGAGCGTACTGAGGGTTCACCTCTATAAGCTCTACCTCGTCCTCCAAGAGATCGTTCTTGGTGTAACGTGCATGTCGTCTCAGAAACACAGCACCGAGTCGAGAGAGCCAAGATGGAAGCGAAGCTCCCGCCGAATTCCGTCGCTGAAAAGGTAAAAACCTTTCGTGTGGGGTGGCATTTGTGGCGGTACACAATGGGGATCGAATGGCGTATAATGCGACAGGAAGGAAATCTTCCAATTATCAATCGAACATCCGTTATTTGAGGCAGCCAATTGAACGGTCTTCCAAATAATGCCGTTATATCTTTCGCATTGGCCGTTACCCTTAGGGTTGTAGGGAGTTGTCCGGCTTATAGCTACTCTTCGTTCCTGTAGAAATTGTCGAAGCTACTCTGACATGAAAGAAGCCCCTCGGTCCGAATGTATATAGGCAGGGGCTCCAAAGATGGCGAATAGTGAGCAGAGGCATTATATTATTGCAGCAGCCGATATGTCTGAGCAAAGGAAGGCAAAAGGAAACCGTAAATATTCGTCGACAACTGTTTATATATATCTGTTCCTTGTTTTGCTCGGTAGCGGTCCTTTAAAATCAAGATTGAGTCTTTCAAACGGTTGTGTTGCTTTTATTAAAACGCCAGTTTTGGGTTTATAAAACCGAGGCTTTATTTCAGCACACGTTCGACAGGAATTTGTAATTCTTTTTACCTCATCCACTGAAAAAGGCAAGTTTCTACACCACACAGCATGAACCATTCGAGTAATGCCCGGGTGACAGAGATTGTTATTTAGCGTTCGGAGTTCGTCCTCGCTTGATGCCGTACAGCATACTCTTGACAGTGTATCAGCTGTTAAGTTCTCCTTGCCAGGTCGGTAGCTGACGTCAAAGAAGAAACAAGATAGTTCAATTCTCCACCTCGCTATTTTTTCATTCTTTATTTTACTTGTAGTCTTAGAATTTAACATAAAAGCAACTGATTTCTGGTCAGTAATAAGTTTAAAGTGGCGTCCGATCAGGTAGTGTCGCCATTTTCTTAATGCCTCGACTATGGCGTAGGCTTCCTTTTCAATTGCAGGGTGTCGTCGTTCAGCCTGTGAAAGGGTCCTTGAAAAAAAGGCTACATGACGATCAGCTTGACTCAAAGAAGTAGCAAAAGCACTGTCTGACGCATCCCTTTCAACAACCAGAGGAATATTTTGGTCTATTGTAATTGCAGATTTCGCAATATCCTTTTTCAGTCCCTCGAATGCCTCAACGGCTTGACGGGACAGAGGAAACGTCTTTACTTGTATTAATGGATGTATCTTTTCTGAGAACGAATCAATCCATTGGGTGTAGTGAGTAAACATGCCCATAGCACGTCGAAGGGAAGGCTGGTCGTGAGGGACAGGCATCTGGAGTAAAGGTTTCAATCGATGTGCGTCCAGTGCCGTAAAACCTTTACTTATGGTATACCCCAGTAGGTTTATTTTGTCCAGTCCAAACGAGCATTTGTCGTCGTTTAGGGTAAGTATAAGTTTAAGGTTGTATTTGTCGACGGCGGACATGAACCGTCTGAGATTTTCGTTGTGTTCCTTTCTATTATGGCCACATACTGTGACGTTGTCGATGTACACAAATGTGCCTTCCAGTTTCTCATCCGTTATGATTTGGTCGACTATCCTTTGGAAGATGGCTACCCCATTCGCAACGCCAAAAGGAATCCTGCGAAATTGATATAGTCGACCGTTCTCCTCGAAAGCAGAGTATAGCTTGTCTCTAGGTCTTATTCTCAAGAAGACGTTGTCTTATCTGAGTATTACGTAAGCCGTTAATGAAGGCGTCCAAATGCTCTTGGGCCTCTAATGCAGTCATTGGGCAGAAGTTGCAATCTTTGCTCAGTGTCCGAAGGCTCTTAAGGAAATGGTCCAATGTTTCGCCTGATTCTTGTGTGCGAGTAGCAAGTAGGTGTCTAGAAAAATATCTCATTTTTGGGCTTTATATATGCAGCGTTTAGTACATCAACTGCTTCTTCGTAGGTAACGCAATCCGAGATAATTTCGTTGACTGTGTGAGACAGGTAGTTGGTTAGGAGCGCACGCTTATTGATGGGACGTCCCGGTCTTTCTGAATGTAGAACCTTGATGAAATTTGTAAATGTCTCCCGCCAATGTTTCCAGCACTTGTCGGCTGAATCGCTTTCTGGATCTGTGGTAAATCGCTCCGGTCGCATAAATTGTTCCATTCTTAATTGAATAAATTGTAATAAAAACAGGACAAGAGATTCTGTCTAGTAATCTTTTATTCAATTAAGAATCTTTCTACTCGTCTACTTGACAAGCGGAAATGTACAGCTATTATAGCTTGGATTATCAAAGAGGAGATAATCCATATTCACAACACACACACACACACACACATATATATATATATATATATATATATATATAATTTTTATAACTATTTCTATAACTCGGGCGGCATGAAAAAAAACAGATAATGCAATTTATAAATAAAAAAAAGTATTACAAATCGTTATCTGGAAAAGAAAATTAATAAAAAAGAAAAAACTATAAACATCCGCTCTGCTTGAAAATAATCAGCTAGCACCGCAAAAAGAAAGATATTCCACACACACACACACACACACACACACACACACACATATATATATATATATATATATATATATATATATATATATAAGGAAAAATTAAAATTTTCCTTTTGATTTGTTTGTCTTTTAGTAATTTCTCGAATGAGAGTAAACTTTACCTGCGATCAAAATGTCACTATCTGGCCTTTCGGCTTGTATGAAAACATAGTGCATGTTCTCCCACAATTGTATTTTGTCTTCAAGCAGGACGTACCAAAGAAAAACGAGATGAACCTGTTCCTGAAGATCCCAAACTTTCGATAATACCGCATCCATTTCACGAACGAAAGAGGGTCCGAGTAGTCTGAATCCTGTCACAGTGGTCGTAGACAGCAAGGATAATTTGGGCCATAACCTTACGTACATGCATGGGACCGCTCGTTAAAAAGACCGAGTGTCGAATTCTAGAGCTGAAGGCTAGTAGTTAAATACATTATCAGTGTATAATATGTACCGCTAGAAACACAATTGACTATTATAATAAAATATTTTAAATCTTTAAATTAACAATATCCGAGATCAGTCTCTTTTTTTGTTTGTTTGTTTTTTTAAATATATATTTCAGCTTAGTAACTCTGATTTATATTTCAGGTTAGTAACGCTAATTGAAAATCAGCTGATCAATGTTGATCATGAGTTTTAATCTTTAAATTATTTATATACAAGTAATTAGACTGTTTTTTATTTGTTTTTATACATACATACATACATACATACACACATACACACACACATACACACACACACACACACACACACATACACACACACACATATATATATATATATATATATATATCAGGTCAGTAACTCTGATTGAAAATCAGCTGATCAATGTTGATCTTCAACACCTGTGAAAGTACTCAGTTCATGCTTGCTTCTTAGAATTCAGGTTTAGATTAATAAACTTGGTTTATTACAAGTGTGTTTGGTCAAGTGACGCACAAAAGTAGAAAACAAATCAGATTATATGTAAAACTTTAAAAACATATAACGGAAATATTTAAAACAGGTTTGTAGGTGGCGCAAGAGAATAGGAACCCAATTCTGGTCGATCGAACATGCGATAAAAATGAGGGCTCTCATCAGATTTCATCAACATTTGATGAATTAATATTTATTATGTGATTTGCAATCAAAGTTGCCAGTCTGAAAAAATATGTCGGATTACTTTCAAGATACACTCTTCGAGTTGTTTGTCCCATTACTCCTCTGAGCCCAGTCTTTGTGATTATTTCCTTTTCCCCAAAATCAAAACACCGATCTGTGGAATTTAAAACCTGTTTAGAATATGCAGCAGTTAATGAGGGTGGGAGGCAGCGTTAAAGATCCCCCTCACTGTTTCGAGAAATGCGAATGTTTTCGTCAGTGTGTGAGAAAATCACTCACTGACGAATGAGAATTATTTTGAAAGAGATGAAGTTGATTTATAATTAAATTGATAATAAAAATGTTTATGCAACCAATCTAAT
This sequence comes from Sepioteuthis lessoniana, assembly GCA_963585895.1. Classification (NCBI taxonomy): domain Eukaryota; kingdom Metazoa; phylum Mollusca; class Cephalopoda; order Myopsida; family Loliginidae; genus Sepioteuthis; species Sepioteuthis lessoniana. Next base: position 43,270,111 of record OY757904.1, read on the forward strand.
TCTTTAACAGACCATGTTTTTGTTGTAGTTGTTGGTTTTTTTTGTTTTGTTTTTGTTTTTTGTTTTTGTTTTTTGTTTTTTGTTGGTTTTTTTTGTTTTTTGTTGTTTTGTTTTTTTGTTTTTTGTATATGTTTCACTAACCCCTCTGCACAAGCAGGATGCGACACAAGGTCGGTTTTTTTCTTGCAGATTTTAACAGGTTTGAATTTAGATTTTTCCTTTTCCTAGACCGGTCACCATATTAAGGTTAAAGAGCCCAGTCTGCCTCACTATTTGCCCATAGCTAGAGGGGGAATAATTGAATTCATACCTTTTCCAAGGGAATGCGAAATGCAAATAGCCTAGTTGAGGATTTGAACTCAATTCGTCGTGTCCATTTCCTACAACAGTAACCATTACACCACGATCACCTCCTTTGTTTTTGTTTTGTTTTTGTTTTTTATATATGCTTCACTAACCCCTCTGCACAAGCAGGATGCGACACAAGGTCGGTTTTTTTCTTGCGGATTTTAACAGGTTTGAATTTAGATTTTTCCTTTTCTTAGACCGGTCACCATATTAAGGTTAAAGAGCCCATTCTGCCTCACTATTTGCCCATAGCTAGAGGGGGAATAATTGAATTCATACCTTTTCCAAGGGATTGCGAAATGCAAATAGCCTAGTTGAGGATTTGAACTCAATTCGTCGTTTCCATTTCCTACAACAGTAACCATTACACCACGATCACCTCCTTTGGTTGTGTTTTGTTTATGTTTTATGGCATATCAACTCTTGTGGGTTTTTTATGACAAGTCCTGATCATACATATGATTTGTAAGTGAATAGTTTTTTGGAAACACTTTTAAACGAGTCAAACCTCATTTGTTTGCACCCAGTTAAATGGTTTCAAGTATTATTATTTAACACAAATAATTCTATTTGTCCCATAGATGGGACCCTAACAACTACTTCTATTCCGGGTCAGAGTGGACCAGGGAGCAATCGTAATGAAAAGGTTCTCCACATTCCTCAAAACAGCAGGACTGGAACCTGACGATCAGATGTAGATTAGTGTCATATCCGACTGGGCTGGAGTACCTCGTATTTTGTATATAGTGCATAAAGTAAAGTTGGCAACCGTAGTCGAGGGCGACCCAAAGGCTCCCTTTTCATTAGCTACTACACCAAGGTGTAAAGAAGGGCGCTACTCCATTCCCTGGATTGCTCCACTTTACCTTTGATCCGTACCTTATAATACTGAGTGTAAAGCAAAGCGGCATCAAGCACCATTTTTGAATCTTTGGAATGACTCGACCTGGGATTGAACCCCGGTCTCCCGGGCCATGCGCGAACACTCTTCCCACTAGAACAATTGGCATAATGGTTACAGTGTTCACCAATGGTCCAGGAGACCAGGGTTCAATTCCAGGTCGAGTCATACCAAAGACTCAAAAAATTGTACTAGATGCTTCTTTGCTTATCACTCAGAATTATAAGGTATTGATCAAGAGTAAGTGGAGTTGTCCAGGGTAAGGAGTAGCGTCCTCCTCTACAACTCGCTGTAGTATCTATTAAAAAGGGAGCCTTCGGGTCACCCTCGACTATGGTTGGGCAACTGGCTTGTATATAGTACCAACATTATATTTGCATTATTGTGATGAGCAAGGTTAGCACTAGTCAGTGGCTAATCCAGCCTGCCAGTTATTCTCAGTGAAAGACCTATATATGCTCTTTCTTAAACTCATGCAAATTAGGAAGATTAATTTGCTAGTACTACAACATCTCCCTGAAACGTATGGGTCTTATGCCCCTAGTAGTTCTGGTACTTCTTGTAATTGTTTCATTTTCGGGATTGCTTTGCTTTCCTTGTCTCTCTCTCGTATTTCTTTCTCTGGGAGATCTAGATCTGTCCCGCACTGAGCTGTAATCAATGTCGTCTTCTTGCATAATTTGATCTTTATCCGAGTTTTCAAACTCATTCTGGCCTACCTGATCATGCATTATTTCGTCTTCTGACGTTTCATTCTGTAAAAGTTGTTCTAATAAACCATTAACGGAAGGAATCGTAGAGATTTCTTCCTCATTTTGCTCTTTATATTTACCCTGGGGTCTTATTTGATCTCCATGGGCTAATACACTGTTCTCTCTTTCTCTCTTTTCTCTATTTATTAGAGCTGCATTGCGGCTTTATGCAGGATAAATTCTACCCTTTCTGGATTTGATTCTTTGTTCTTTTTGTACCACACTTTTTTATTTGTGGAATACGACATCGTTAGCGGAGCTCTAATTTGCCTTCCCATTAAAGCTGATGGGCTTTCTAGTCTTTCGGCGTATGCTATTATGCGATAGCTTTAAGGCGGCCTTGGTAGAAAAACTTCTATTTTTTCTTTTTGCTGAGAACATGCTTTCAGTCCTGTTTTTACGGTCTGCACTATTCTTTCTGCCAACCCATTCAATTGAGGGTTATATGGCAGTGTTTTATACGGTTTACACCCAATTTTTCCAACCATAAACTAAGATCTTCATCACAAAATTCTGGTGCATTGTCGGATACCAATGTTTTTGGTATGCTGTTTCTGGAAAATATGACTCTTAGAATTTGTTTTATTGTAGAACTTTTCTTGTCTGGCAAACGGATTACTTCAGGCCAGCCTGAAAAAAAGGTCTACTAGTCCCACTCAAGTAATGTATGCATGACCCATATGCACACGACTCCACGGATCCGCTTCTCTAGGCCATGAATGTAAAGTAGTCTATGTAAAATTTCTTAATTCTTTACATTTTTTGCATCTTTTTATATATTCTTCGACATCTTGTGAATGTCCCGGTCACTATGCTTCTAATTTTATCCTTTTTTGTGTGGCCGCTACTCTACTGTGTATATCATCATGTACGCTTTTTATCACCAATTTTCTTTCTGTTCCTGAGGGAATTATCCGATCCCCATTAGAAAACACTCCATGTTCTGTCGTTAACTTATCTCTTATTTCTTTGTAAGATCTCTCCGCCCTGGAACAATTTCCCCATATGTTTTTTTCTTATTCTCGATGTTTTCCTACTTATAACTGGATCTTGTCAAGTTTCTGCAGCCGTTCTATCTAAAGAGAAAACATCAAATTCCACCCAATGCAAAAATGTATCTTCAAATTCTTCTTCTGTTTTATCTTTTGACTCCTTGTAAAATCGCAATTCTTGATAGTGCATCTACGTGTGGAATTGAATTTCCTTTTACATATTCTATATCAAAGTCAAATGCCATTAATCTTATTGCCCATCTTAGTATTCTCAATGTTGTGACTCTGGGTAATTCTTTTCTTGGATTGAATATAAACTCTAATGGTCTATGATCACTTCTCAAAAGAAATCTTTTTCCAATTAAAAATTGCCGGGTTCTAGTCGTTGTTCACACAATAGCCAATGCTTCTTTCTCTACATATGAATAATTAAATTCAGCATTCGTAAGTATTCTTGATAAATATATTACCGGATTTCATTCTTGGGATAATATTCCAGATATTGAATGTTCGCTTGCATCTGTGGTTTACGACATATCCTTTTTCGGATCAAAAACTTTCGCTACTGATTTATTTGCCGTGATTACTTTTAATCTATCAAAAGCTTTTTGTTGTTTCTCTGACCAGATAAATTCAACATTCTTTTTTCTTGAATTTACAAACCGCTCAGTCGAGTCCGTATATTTTGGTACATATCGCCCGTAAAAATTCACCAATTCCAAAAAAGATTCAAGTTCTTTTTTATTTGTAGGTGTAGATATTTTTTGCATTTTTTTTATCAAGGCTTGGTCTGGTAATATAACTTCTTTTGAAATGGAATAACCTAAAATGATATTTTACAACTATCGTTTACGCATTTTTATTTATTTATTGTTATTCCAGCGTTTCTTAATCTATTCAAGACGATGTCGGTTTTCTCTTTTACTCCATTTTCATGTATATCGTCTTTTGTCTTGGTAACAAACCATACTTTTATATCTTCTCCTAAAACCTGTTCGATGACCCTTTGAAATATGGCGCTTTTCTGTTTTTATTCCATATAGCATCCTTCTCCATGTCAGTAACCCTATTGGCGTTGTTATAGTCGTTACTTCTTTGAAGTTAACGTCTATTGGTATTTGGTGGTATGCCGTTTTCAGATCTATTTTTGTAAAAACGCTCATACCTGCAAGTGCATGAAATACAACTTCAACATTAGGTATACAATAGGAATCCGGGCAAACTTTGAGATTTATACCTGTTTTATAATCTCCACATATACGTATGTCTCCATCTGAGTAATGCCCACTCACTACCCCCAGGGGAAACATATTCGAGAAGGTCCTGTTCTATTAATTTTCGTAGTTTTGCCACTACTAATGGTAACAAATGTACTGGTAATTTTCGTGCCTCATAATAAGAGGGGTATCAATTTTCTTTTAATTTTAAACTCGCTTCACAGTTTTTCAACTTTCCGATTTTTTCCATTTTTGTCTCATTAATTAATTTCTTAGAATTAATGTTAAACCCATCGTTTCCAAGAAGTCCGTGGTTCTTTTTACAAATTGAGACAATTATAGATATTTCTTCAAATTTATCTTCTAACTCCAAGGAACCTTCAAAATACCCTAAAGTTTTTATGACCGACCCATCGAATTGGCGGAGTTGTAAACAGCTCTTTCGTAAATTTGGTTTTCCTATGCGTTCCCAGAATTATTTTGGTATAAGCGTTACCTCACTGTCTGTATCCATTTGCATATCCAAATCGAAGTTATTGATTTTAACCTTTAGTATAATAACTTTTTTCTTTTGTTCAATTTTTTCTACCTTCTTGTTTTTGTTTTTTACTGAAAAGACTTGCATATTGGTTTCGTTTTCTTCAACTCTTTCAACGTTTTTCTTTTTGAATTTGAATACTGCTGGAAAAGGGTTCTTTTTAAGCAATTTGTACAACTTTTCCCAAATCCTGGGCATTTTTCCCTTTTTATTTCATGTTCACGTCCACAATACGAACATTTTTTTTATTTTTTTAACATGTAAGTATCAGCATATATTTGTTCGCTGGTTGACTTTTATCATGGTTGTATTTCTGTGTTAATTCTTATTGCTGTATAAAGTCAATGCAGGTATTTAAAGACATATTTCCTATTTGTAGTTGTTCCATTATTTTATGTAGGTGTGATGCATTGTACATTCTTTCAATTAACCTTAAGTGAATTAAGCCCTCTTCAATCGTCTGTTCTTCTTGTCCAAGTTTTTCAAACTCGCAATATCTACTCGCATTTCGTAGATGGTGTTGATATTTTATGATTGGTTCAATTTCTTGTTTCATCGACATGAACTTCGTTCTTTCTGCCACAACCAATCATTTCTGGGGCCTCATATTTCTTCTTATGATCTGACTTGTTTTATTCAAAAGTTTGGTCTTCCAGGTTTCTTGGATACGCCATGGTGAAGATTTTCATTATCGCCTCGCATCCAGCTGTAGTCAAAAAGAGATCCGCAATTTCGTTTTCTCCTCCCTTTTCCTTGTCGTCTTTTAGCTTTTTAATTCTTGCGCTCGAAGCAAAACATCGTATCCAGGTTTCCACAAAATCAGGATCCTCGATAGACAATTGGTATCCTATCAACATCATTGTTGTGATGTGTAAGGTTAGCACTAGTTAGTGGCTAATCAAGCGGTATTTGTTGACTGCCCCACCAAACGGGCAAGTGTGGCACAAGGCCTTTTTTAAGGTGGGTCCGGGCGAAGGGCCGGAGCCCAGACGCATCTGGAATTCCCAAAAATGCCTCAGGCCCCGTCGGCATTCCCCTAAAAAGGGTTGCCTCAGGTACCAGGTAATAAACCTAACCCCTCCAAGGAGGGTTAAAACCAGGGAGAGACGGTCTCCTGAGGCTCGAGGAAATTAACCATCCGACACGAATGCCAGACCGTCTGCTGAACAGCCTCTGCACGAAGCTGAGGTTGGCCAAGCTGGTATTTGTCCTCCGTCCCACTTACTGGACGAGTATGGCACAAGGCCTTTTTAAGGTGATTCCGGGCGCAGGGAAGGGTTGGCCAAACTTTTTCAGTTATTCTCAGTGAGAGACTTATATAGGCTCTCTCTTACACTCATGCAAATTAGGCAGATTAATTTGCCAGTATCAGTACATACGTATTTACATAATCGTATATATTATTTAAATGTAAACTTTAGAAAAATTATTAGAAAAAATATGCTATGCCAAAATAATCAAAGATAACCATGTTTTCCTTTTATTCAATCTCTACTGCTCAGTTTAAATAAGATGTGATTGACAGATGTCTCTCTACAACTCTTACACAAATGTTCGCTTGATTCATATTTTAGGATTTGATTACAGAAGACAAGTGTATGTCTTTCCTTGTAGTTACTTGATTATTCTCGAGAAAATACTTGCAGGTCGGAAAATACTAAATGATAAAAAAATAATGTAATAATATCATAAGTTGCTGAAGGGCAGACTAAGCAATATTTCTCAGTATTAGAATAACCCGTTGTTTTATGTGTGCAAATCTGTAAAATAAAAGATACGAATCAGGACACATAGCAATTATATTTCTTCGCTTATCGGCAGCATGCCTTCAAAAATGTTTCGCTGTGATCAAACGATTCTTCAGGGAGTACAAGTCAACATAAGTATTTCAGCGATTTCTGTATGAGTAGCATTAGTTCGCTGTTAGAATATTTTAATCTTTCTAACAAAGTATACAGCTACATGTAGATACCTATCATAGATTGTTAATATGTTAGTCTTGCAAGCCATTGCTAGTAATTTTTCTCTTTATTAAATTCTCCCTAGTTTTCGGCAAAAATTGGAATCATCCAATCAAAATCAAATTATATACGTATGTATCCGATTAGTGCAGTTCCTAATTGTAGAAATGACGACCCGACTGAGTCAGAGTAAAAATATAATGCACCTTTACATCAAAACAGTTTAACTAAATTCATGTCAAGTAAGGACTGGCAATACTTCACATATAAATTACGATAGATAAAATGAGGTAAGTTCCCATGGTATTGTGGCTAAAGTTCTGGACTGCGACATCGTACGAAGCAAGTTCGAATTCAAGTTGTGCTATTACATTCATCTTTGGACTAATACCTTAGGAAAAGGTATGAACCCTCTTCTCCCGCCACCAGAAGTTAAATTGTTCTACAACTGTTCTTCCACAAGAATAGCTTTGGCATTAAATAACCTACGAAATTTAATATGCCACAAAAAATATGATAAACTAAAATGCTACTGAATTAATATTCATTGATATAATTACAAATGATAATATAATATATAAAAGATATAATTATTAATCATAAATGTAATTGTACATTGTCACTTATAAATATAATCAATAAGTCTTATCGACGCCACTTCTGTGTAAAAAAGCAATAACAAGAAATACTGTGACGTGGAGATCGAGACACATAAGTTACGATAGGTTTTATATATATATATATATATATATATATATATATATATATATATATATATATATAAGCTATATTGACATCGCAGTCCTTCTTTTTAAATATTTCGTTAAAAAACCTTACGTAAGGTCCTTTTTAATAGATTTGTGTTGTTTTTATCGTCTGACAAGTTTTCTTAAATATTTTTTTTAACTTTATTGAATATTGAACATTTTGTTTTTATAATGTCTGAGGTGTTCATTTTTTTATCCAGAATGTAAACAGATTTCAAACATTTATAATTTTTCTATAAAGTTTTGTTACATTTGACATTTTAAATATAAATGATCGTGTGTTCATGACGTAGCGCCCACACACATACAAACTTTCCACGCACACAATCATACACACACGCATATACATATATATATATATATATAAAATTGACCTTGTGTCATATCCTGCCCGAGCGGAGGGGTTGGGTAAATAGGATATATATATATATATATATATATATATATATATAGAGAGAGAGAGAGAGAGAGAGAAAACCGAATAAAAAACAGAAGCTTATTATCCGGATTTTGCCAAAAGGATCATCAGGGAAAGTGCTGGTTCTTTAAATCGGCTCTACGTGTTTATTGGTTACTTTTTAGTTTTTAATATTTAACGATTAATTTTCTATTATATATATATATATATATATATATATATATATATATATATATATATATATATAATGAGAATTTTATAATATATAGATCGCTAGGAATTCTTTTGGCTTGTTTCTGACCAGTTCTGGAGTGCTTTAAAATAATTTTCTGTCTCAGATATTAAGTCAGATTGGTTCAGAATTCACTAGTTATCTAAGCAAAACTAATTCAAAGTATTACATTTGTTTACTATGAATAAAGTCATCAGTGAGTCTCAATGGATGTTACTAATACTACTTATGCTATCACAGTTCGTATAAGTTGTCTCCATATCCCCACGGGCAGTCCGTTCATTAGTCGAAACTAGGCGGTTGTTGAGGATGCAAAGATCCATAGTCGCTCTCGGCTAGCTACACGTGAAAACGTCAGAAAACTTCAAGAAAATAAAGTTTTGCAGAAAATCTGTCTGATCAAATTTCTTTCAAAATTCATATCTTTTGTGTCGCAGTGATTGATATTAGCTATTTCTTTCTGTAAAAATCGTAGTACAGAGGATATTGTGATTCCTTTAGTTCCAACGAATTTGATTACCAGGCCAAGATAGGTTAGAAGAGGAGGAATAAAAGTCAATAAATGTTATTCTATTTTGCCTCCATACACAAGATTAATATTATAATATATACAGCTTGCAGATAGATTTTATGTTTGAATGGATATATAGATAAATGGATATATGTATATATATGGATAAATTTGTTGGGAGGCGGAATGATTGACAAATAAGCGGATAGATGGTACTGAATACAACCTGCGGCGCAAATATCAACTCTTGTCTCGAATGTATGGAACCCTTATTCGACCCCACCTATCTGGTCACTTTCAATTCGAATTCAAGCGGTAATAATTATCTTTGATAGTTTCCGCGCATTAAATAAATGAAGTTGTGATATTCTAATACCAGTTTTATTTTCATGATTTCTTGGAGTGTTTATTATATAGCATACCTCAATGACAGGCTGACAAATATAAATAGATTACACTGATATAAAGATAATAGTGGTTTATGCAAAATACTAAAACAGTTCACTAACACCAAATCATTTTGGGATATTTCTCAAGTAAGATATATTCGCTAATTGCTTTTGAAGCTGATCAACCCTTACCGCCGGAGAAAACAGCATATAAATTTATTAATATGTCAAAATGTTTTAGGTTAAGTATCTTCAACATTATATATGTTTTATTATAACTTTTGACAATATCTTTTATCATATTGTTATAAGCCACACCATTCTGTGATAGTTTCAAACAAGACTTGAAATTACATTTCACGAGTGTTTGTCTTAAATAAATCTTGTCTAAATGATAAGCACGAAGGTTTTCATTGTTTGGGTTCGAAAAAGTAGTAAACTGATACCATTTTCTTCCTTTTCTTCTATGCTTATTGTTTCTATACTATTTATTAATGTCATAGGTATATGCTAGGTAGCCTAATTGTTGGGACTTTGATGGCACCGACTGAATCCTCAGAGGAAAGATTAGATTCCCCATCAAAAGAGAGTGTACTAGGTATGATACTAAAATTGCATCCGGCGGTAAAGATTCAGTTCTGGGGCGCTGATTAATGTGAACTCACTCCTTTGAGACCATTATTCCCATGTTCACTGACCCGGAGTGGTAATTCCCGTTAGAGACCTATCTTTGGATTAACTAGATCTTTGGATCAACTAGATTTTTGGATTGGTTGGTTGGTTGTTTGAATGGTTGGTTGGTTGGTTTTTACGGCATATCAGCTCTTGTAGGTTATTCATTGCCAAATCCTGTTTATACATATATATCAAATATGATTTGTAAACCAATAGTTTTTAGGTAACAATTTTTAAACGGGCCAGAGCTCATTTGTTTGCCCACAATAAAATGGTTTCAAGTATTGGTATCTAACACTAATAGCTTTATTTGCTCACTGTGGTTCCAAGTATTTCTATTTAACACTAGTATTTCTATTCAACATTATTCATTCGTTTGCATTCAGTTAAATGGTTTCAAGTATAGAAAATGATTAAATGTTTCTATTTGACTCATAGATGGGACCCTAACAGCTACTACTGCTCCGTACCAGAGTGGACCCGGGAGTAATGGCAATGAAGTGGTACTCCATATTCCCCGGAACTCCGAGACTGGAGCCTCACCATAAGATGCAGTTTAGTAGTATATTCAGGACACTCGTCGGGAGAAGGTCTTACCCCTCTGCTCAGACACAGTCGACGTATTCAACAGCCCAAGACTAGATCTCTTTAGATAATGTTTAAAATTATATTTTAAAATCCATTGTGTGTATTTAAACAACCCCTCCGCCACCGGCAGGATGTGACACATGGTCAGTTTTTAAGCGTAGTAAAACTGGTATGAATTCATAGTATTCCTTCTCTTAGACTGATTACTGTGCTACGTTTAAAGAGGACAGTCTACCTTACTACCTACTTGTAACTCGAAGGAGTAGAGATAGAATAATGCCATTCCTAAGGGCATTTGCGCAAAGTTAAATGCAAACAGCACCGTCTAGGGTTTGAACTCGTCTCGCTAAGTCTATTTCTTACGACATTGACCGTTACTCCTTTAACACCTCAAAAAATTATGGTATTGTAACTTAGTATGAAGAGTTTACCCATTTAAAATTATTTGATTTTGAAGATACAAAATCTTTTCACTTCCCTTATTCTCCAGGTCTTGTTGCACCGGATTATCCCCTTTTACAGAGTTTACAAAACTATCTTGACAGAACGGTTCTTAAAACACACAAAGAGGTGGAAGCTATTATATCTGATTTTTCCACTAAAATTACTTGCAAAAAAATGTCATTTGAATTTTGGAAACCACAAAAAGTTTATTACTGATGAGGATGAAACTCAAGTTAATGAATCAAACAATTTTTATAAATACTTTTCTGCAGCTAAACGCGGACATTTCTTCGGATATGAACTGATATTTTACATTTACTTATAAAATATAATAATAATAACTGGACACCGTAATTGACTTTGGCATAAAGAATCTCAGTAAGGATTGACATGCCGTAAAACCAACCAACCAACCAAGCAAAAGTAAGTTTGGAAATATGAATAAATTATGAACATTTAACGTCGGTGTTGGTCCTGTGGCGATACCCCGTATAATCTACTGGGAGGGAGATCTGTACTGAATTACTCAATGTTTTCTCTTTGTCATTTTTGATAAACCGTGAACAACAAACGATCAAATAACTTTCGATTGTGCGATTTAATTTATTCCGATCATCTCTTGTCGCCGTCTCGATGCTCACTTGTTGTTCATAATCAACCAACATTTACTTTCCCTTTCGTCCCTTGCGGACTTGTCAGCCAATATTGTGCCAGACAAGACACACACACACACACACACAAAGATATTCAATATATGCGTGGGTGAAACTTATGAGTATCAATTAATGTATTCACAAATCTCTTCTCAATGAAACTATGAACCTAAAATCCTGAATCATTGTTATGCCTGCTCATCATGTGTCAGTGTCTATGATTTCAGTTCTGTAACAGAAGAAGTAGCAATTTGGCAGCTCATAGATTATTCGATTACTCTCACAAACTTTTAAGGAAATTAATAATTTCATTCCTTGAATATAAGAATTTCTTAGTCATACTTTTTTATTATTCCATGCATTATTCAGACTGTTATCTTTGTCTTGGTTGTTTTTATTACAACATCTCAATCAGTACATTCTTCGGCCTTCTTCAGGTGTATATTGTAATTGGATATCATTAAAAATCGCTTAGTATGTTTTTTGTCAGAAAGAACACCACAGCGAAACAAGAGGAGAAAATCAAGTTTTAAGGATCACTAAATGCAGCCTATACCGACTAAAAACAATCCAATAAAATATGGCCGGCCAACTGAAGAGGATGTCTGAACCTAGGAAGTGCACAGATACTTTTAACCGCTTTTTTCCATTATAATATCTATCTGTTATTCTAACTTTGTAACTAAGGATGGATCAGCTGTACCTGACTTCATAGCCTCTTCTCGGACAACGGTTTTCAGAGGTTCTAATAGCCATATATTTAAAAATTTATCGATATCGCTTTTATATTACCGGTCACAGTTGCGCGGAATACTACGTACAGTTCTGAGTTATGTTCCCATCTGACAGAGGAAGGGGCTTGTCACAGGTTAGGTATCCTCGAAGAATGGAATCGTTTTTAAATATTTTCTTGAGGTTGTATGGACTGTGAATCCATTGAATCGTTTCTGATATGCTTCTGGAGTTACGTAGATGCACTGGGGCAGTTCATTGACAGTTCTCATAAGTCTTGTTGAAGCTGGTGTTATTCTTATAGAGTAATTGTTACTCTGAAAGAATTTCTTAATACTTAGGTATGAACAAAGAAACGCTCATTCTTTTCAGCAGAAACTTTGACAGACAAATTTAAAACATATCAAAATGTAAAAAGTGTCATTCTTAAGTTGTTTCCTTTTTTTTCCTTCTTTTTTTTTTCTAGAAAGAAACGATCCGAAATTTATGTCTAGCAAATAAAAAAATCGGCCGAAATTTCTGTGGGTTTATTTTACATTTCATTGGCAATTCATTGGTTGACGCAGATATTATGCCACCGTAACTCTAAGAAGTATTGAAACCGCCAAGGGTGATAATATTTATTGCGTTTTGATTGGTTTGGTTGGTTTCTTTGTTTAATGGCATATCAACTCTTTTTAGGTTATTTAATGCCAAAGCCATTCTCCTTCTAGAAGAACAGTAGTGGTACTATTTAACCCATAAACTGGGAGGATAAGGGGGTTCATACCTTTCCCAAGGGTATTTGCCCGAAAGTGAACGTAATAGCGCGACTAGAGTACGAACTCGCGTACTACGATTCCGCAGTCCATCGCTTTAACCATTACACCACGAGGACACCCCTATTGCGTTTTGAATTTTATGTTTGAGGATTATGGCTTCTAAACAAACATCATCTGACTTAACTTTTAAAAGGGAAAGTATTCCTTGCCAAAATTGAAATAAAATCTTTAAGAAACATTCCCAGACAATTCTTCAGCGGCAGATGGTAAATACGCCAGTTCAATCAGTTGGTTGGGTTAATAATCGAAAAAGAATTATTTCTCCTAAAAGGATTTCTACGCAGAGAAACTTCCATACCAAAAAATATCGTCACATGAAAAACCACATACGAAAAAAGATAAATATTTATTAAAAAGAAATTTGCATGTGACATATTTCCAACATTAATTGATATTTATTCATTTATTCAACATTTTTACATTTAAATTACAAAATCTCAGTCTGGTACGTGGAATGAAATAATTTTTTTTCAATCGTCTATTTGACAAACGTGAAAGTTTCCTTTTTTACTGTATTTTGCCCAGTCGGCTGGGGCGGTAGAACACACCGACTGCTCATCTGCTGATAGATAAGAACCCCACCCCAAACGAGTGTCCTGGATATGATACTAAGCAATCTGATGGTGAGGTTCCAGTAATGCAGGAGCTTTGGTGATGCAGAGTGCTCCTTTATTGCCATCGCTCCCATGTCCACTCTAGCCCGGAGTGGTAGCACCTGATAGAGTCCTATTTATGGATCGAATAGAACTAATCTGTGAACTTTACTAAACTGAATTGGTTGATGTAGGACTGTTTTGACATTCAAACTGCGCATTTATGCTAAACTGAATTGTTTGAAATAAAACTTTTTACATTTAACTCTGTGTATTGCCCAGTCGGCTGGGGCTGTAGAATATACCGACTGCTTCTCTGTAGAGGGGAAAGATTCCCCCAACCAGTGTCCTGGATATGGCACTAAACAATCTGATGGTGAGGCTCCAGTAATGCTGGAGCTTTGGGGAATGCGGAGTACCCTTTCATTACCATCGCTTCCAGGTTCACTCTGACTCGGAGTGGTGGCACCTGATAGGGTTCTATCTATGGATCAAATAGAACTAGACCGTGTACTTATGCTAAACTGAATTGGTTGAAATAAAACTGTTTTTGAAAGTAAACCCGTGTACTTGTACTAAACTGAATCATTTGAAATAGAACTGTTTTTACATTTAACTGTTAGTAAACAAAAACTATACTTATACTAAACTGAATTATTCGAAGTTTACTTCGGCGTTAAATGACCCGAAAAGGGATGATACGCCGTTAAAAAAACAACCAACCAACCTGACTATATTCTTATTAGATATATATTTTAAAAACGAAAAAATTGCGTTAAGAATAGCAAAGTTTATTCTAATTTTCTCCGTTTTCATATCCCCAAAAATAAAGCTTTCGTTAAAAAAATGTCATATTATTTTTAAAAAGATAAATAAAACGTATTTATCAAATGAATTATCTTTTTAAATACGTACAAATTATACTCTTATACATCATTAATTACAAAGATTACTTGAATCAATCAAGATGGAGTGGTTAACGTTTTAAAAAAGCATGTTGTGTCCAAAATGTTCAATGGAAACTTTATTTAATATAAACTCCATCCTTTTTTTAATCAATAACCGAAAATTTTGTTAAAATACAATAATTAGCCAATATTTTATGAACTTTTTAAAATCAGCATGTGTGTGTGTATGTGTGTGTGTGTGTGTGTGTGTGTGTGTGTGTGTGTGTGTGTGTGTGTGTGTGTGTGTGTGTGTGTGTGAACACGTGCGTGTTTTTCTTCATACCAACTAATAATGATCATCTCTTTTTGGAATGTGTGGGTCACCCTTGATACGATGCGTTTGGATCGATGGTTCTTTCTTTAAACTGCATGGATGGTGGGAAGCGAAATAATAACTAAAGACTGTTGACTTATTGATATTTTGACCATCTACTCCATGCGACTTATTAGTCCATCCAGGAAAGTCTGATTGCTGTCAGTATCCTCTTCCTTCTTAATCTGTATTGAATATCCGATTGAATTCACATGGTCCAGTGGTACTTCTATATCTTCTCCATGAGGTTAAAGAATGAAGGTGTCATCCATGTATCTTAGCAAGTGTTGGCTTCAGTAATGTCTGTCGTTCTTCAAGTTATTTCCTCAAAGTATTACACTATATATATATATATATATATATATACCATCCCTGGATGCAATGACTATTTGATCACCATGCCTTTATCCTGTTGATATATTTTAGAACTCTAATGAAAATAAGTTGTTTGTACATAGAAATGTCAACATCTCCATTAGTTTGTCCTCGAGTTATACCCCAAAGAAAGGTCAGATTCTTATTAATGTCGAACTGTTGATGGGGTTTCATTAGTGGAAATCTTGGTAAACAGGCTCACAACATCCAAATTGATTAGAATGAGAGCATCTCTGTCTCCAGAAGGTGCTTAGAATTCTGTAAATAGTAGAGAGACTTACCTGTTATTGGACTGACTACATCTATCTTGAATTTGTTGTGTAGTTGACAAGCTGAATTCCGACAAATTACAATAAGACTTAATGGAATACCATCTTAGTGATGTTTTAGAGAAAACATACTTTTGAGACAGTTTACTGTATCGTTGATTCAGCTATATGTATTCAGTGTGAGTAAAGTTTGGTTTAGTTTAATTTGATTTTATGGCATATCAACCATTGTTAGTCATTTAATGCCAAATCCTGTTTTTTTCCTATATATTAAATATATGATTTATAAACACATTTTTAGATACACACATTTAAAGGATCAAACAGTTATATTTCTAATAATTCAATTTTGCATAATTCAATTAAGTTAAACTTTAAAGTTTCGACTGTTGCTATGTATCACTAACAGTTCAATTAAACATCAGTCATTTGTTTATACACAGTTAAATGATCAAACAGTTCTATCTCAAGCAATTCAATTTATCATAAGTCATTTGTTTGTATACAGTTTAAATGTCGAACAGTACTGTTTGAACCATTGATAAGACCCTATCAAGTGCTACCTCTCTGGGTCAGTGTGAACCTGGGAGCAATGACAATGAAGAGGTACTCCAGATTCCAGCATTACTAGAGCCCCACCATCTGATTGCTTAGTGTCATATCCAGGACACTGGTTGGGGTGGAGGGATCTTATTTCTCTGCAAAGACGTAGTCTGGATGTTCTACAGCAACAGCCCTCAGGGCCTGATCCATGTTCCTATTCTGGATCTGTAACAGCTTCTCTCGATTTTTAAGGTCGAAATTTTCTTTAGTTGTAAATTTCTAATGACAAACCCCGATTAGGTTTGCCAATTTTTCTGGGTATTTCAAATTTTTCCATCTCTACAGTTGTCTCTATTTCAATCTTCTAGCAGTATGATTATGTTGATATCAATCTATTGGACTCTGATAGTCTGTTCTCTCCTGTTAGGTTCATTTTTGAGACTTGTTTCTCTTAAGGGATTGTTTCACTTTCCATATCAGCTTATCTGTTAGTCTTGCGAATTTTTAATACTGTCTTCTCCGCTGTGAATACAACATTTAAATATAGAATTACAAATGCCGGAAATTTGTGTCTAAATTGATAAATATTAAGACAACAGTTCAAATAAGTCAGTATATAATAACGGTTATTCTTTATCTCAGAAATTAAGTTTAATAAATATCATGTCGGTCCCTACTATTCAGCGATTGTGAGAAAACTAGTCTCACCGACAGTTCATTAATGTACTGAGTTCACTTCTCACAGAATGCTTTACTGGCACGGCCTCGTGTCATACTAAACTTAGTTTTAAATATCTGCCCGTTTGAAAAAGAATGTATGTCATAGTTAAAATACTTTTTGCTCAGAACTTATGAATGTGCATTTGTAATTAATCATCAATTTTCAACGGCTACATTATTTTCAATCCTTTTATTTATTCAATTCATTAGAATTTTATTTAAACAACAAAATAAAAACCAAAACAGTCTCGTGCAAATAGGATTTCCTCTTATGTTGTTGTCTGTTACATTTGCAGGCCATTCATTTCTATTTCCTTACATCTTCTCTCTATCAAAGAAAAAATCTTTCAAAACCACTTCTGTCTATGTCGTTTTGCTTGTTCCTTGAAAATATCAAATACTGATACTTTAAGATCCTTTTAAGATTTTAAGATTTATTGTTTTCATTAGACATGCATTTGATTATAGAATTTAAATAAAGGACTATTTCAAGAGTATTGTGATGTGAATCATTTAAAATGTTTAAGTAACTCATCTAGTTTAATAATTAAAAAAGAAGATGTACTGTTTTTTACATCTCTTTTGTTATCAATCTCACGTGTCATTATTTACTCAATTAAAACGTTTTAACAATATAAAATGTCCTTATTTTCATACTGTTAAAACAAGTTCATTATTCTCTCCCTTAACTTTTCCTCTCGTTCCTTTTTATTTCCCACTCACGATAAATCTCTGTTATTTCTTTCTTTTTTCATAGCATTGTCTCTCTTTCTTTGTTTATTTCCTTTTGTCTTTCTTTTCTTTCTCTTTAAAATACATTTAAGAAATCTAAATAAAGATATGGCCATCTCTTTCAGAGCTGTAATTTATTCATTAAAAAAAAAATGTTAAGTATATACTATGTGTTATTTCCTGACTATATGAAACTATAATATACTATACTATATGTGTGTCAAATCACTGAAATAATTTTAAAGCAAGCCATGTTTTTATTCCAATTTCTCTGGTTTAATGAAATAATTTATTACCTTTCACCATAAAGTACTCTTTATAACTCTATCAACTAGATCCTTCTTCAAAACCATCAAGCCATGGTCTTCAACATTTACTTATTGGCAGTAAATTACATATAACATTTTTGTTACAGTATCAATTGGATACAACAGCGAAGAGTTCATTACAAACTTTTCCAAAAATATCTATATACAACTCAAATTATCATTTTATTTGTATGAATGTAACCATAACTCAGTCAAAATGGTCCATCATAGCAAAATTTTTCTTCAAACAATATACTTAAAATTGTCTAATTTCGAGAATAATGCCGCTTCGAGGTCAGTTTGCGAATGGACAATAACTTTGTAATTCCAGATATTTGGCAATCACCAATAAATTCAATTAAATACCGATTCGAACCGAATGGCTATGTTGATATCAATATTTGAGTAATGTTTATTTTATATTATTTATGTTGTTGTTTTGTTGTTGTTTTGTTTTTTTGTTTGTTTGTTTTTTATTTAACTCTCAGATCGTCTTTCTACGGTCGTTAGCAAACAGCCGGGATTGAAAATAAGAATAAACGAACCGCCGATAGGAGTTTGAATTCGAAAACCAATTCACCCAATACAGAACACAAACAAATTCAAATATACGGCAATTATTGCCGTTTCTATTTGTTTGTATTAAGTTTCATTTAAAGATCTCTCTTTTCTTCTGATTTCTTTCTTTGTGTTTTTGTGTTGTGTTTTTGGTTTTGTTTTTTCAAAGATACAGTACATTTCTCACTAGTAACAAGCTTTGTTATATCATTTTCTTAATCCAGTCCTAATCTTCCGCAATCATTTTAGGTGATGACGTTTGTTTGTTTGGGGAGGGGTATTTCTTTTTTTATATGATGGATATAAATCTAAATGAATGCCGTATTAAGACATTTATTTACATTTTTAATAATTTCGGAATAGAATAATGCATCAGAAAATGTAGTTATCGGTCATTTGTGGAATGACACTCTTTTTACCAGTATTGAATTGAACCAATTTCTTCCACTTTTTTTCCTCTTACGCTTGAGTTTCGTTGCTGAAATGTTGGCGGTTCTCCACACAATTATTAATTACTTTTTTTTTGCTTGTTAGTTTTTTGTTTTGTTTTTAAGATTTATTTTTTGTTTTACTTTTGTTTTCTTGGGGGGTGTTTTTGTTTTTGTTTTTTTTCAATTGATTGATGGTTTTTTGGTAATGTTAAATGTTCAACATTGTTTATTTGAATCATCGTATTATATCAACACTTTTGTGCTTTGAAGCGTCCATTAGACCGGAAATTATCAGTTATTCTCCATCAGCAGAGTTGGCATTACCGTTTCTTCTTTGAAATTTGATGTAACTTTAATTGCTTGTTTGTTTTTTGTTTGCAAGGAGGGTTCGTTTTTTGTTTTGATGTTTCTTCTTTTTTTTTTTTCAATAGAATTAAGTTGCTTGAAAAATAATGGCCAATTTGACATTTAATGTATAATAAAATCTACTATCATTGTCCAAATAACTTGATATCATGCAAATGATTGACTCTTTCACTGCCGTATGCAACGATAGTTGAATTCTTCGTGTTGTGCCGTGTGCAAATCCAGTCGAATTTGTTACTAATTTCTGATTTCTGGTCGGTATTTTCCACTCCCTGGAAAATATTTTTTTAGTTTCTCCTTATATATATGTAGGTAAATTTTGACATATATCAATCAGCTAATCTTAATTCAAATATAAGAGCATTCAAGTTCAGAAAAAAGGTGACTGAAAAACTTTGTTTATATTCCAGCCCATGCTAATTCAATTCCTTTGAAACTTTTGAGGATATGAAGATCGTCTGAAAAAACTTTTCTATAAAGTGTCGAGATTAAAATACAAACCTAACTGTACTGTGTGTCATAATAGCCTGTCCTTTCCAAGTAAGAAGCAAACTAGGTACTGTTTACGGGATTATAAGGATAGAAAAGGCCAATATTTGTGTCTTGTTGGCTGCTTTACAAGATACTATACGGTCAAGCATTCCAGGTACCATTAACAGAAGGAAAAAACACAACAGAAAATTTACTTATCCTAATCAGAATATATATTTTTATTGTTCTAACACAACATAGAAACTATTACAACTAACATTCCTATGGATTACAATGTGAGTTTATACGTATTGCAATCTACATTAACTCAAGATTTCTGTTGAGATAAAATTCTATATCCATCATGTATAGCTTAAATGTTTCAAGTGATGAATCGGCCGTATTATCTTTCTTTTCTTCTTTTCTATCAAAGAAATAATCGGAATCATCGAACTTCTATGAAACCTTTAAATATAGAATGTTAAATACCACAAAACACCGACTATCTAAATTAAAGTAAAACTTTAATCTTATAATAATTATCATTTATATCCATTTTTGTTTAATATTTCCATGTCTTTTACAATATACAAAAATTATTGCTAACATACCACGAATGTTAGATGATATTTGTAATAGTATTCCTTGTTCATTATGTA
Source organism: Sepioteuthis lessoniana (assembly GCA_963585895.1). NCBI lineage: Eukaryota > Metazoa > Mollusca > Cephalopoda > Myopsida > Loliginidae > Sepioteuthis > Sepioteuthis lessoniana. The sequence goes on from OY757904.1 coordinate 43,290,335, forward strand.
TTTATACTTTTATGCATATAATACATATCTTACTTTTTTCCCCGGCAGGATGCTACGGGTTGTCTGGTTTGGATTGCTTGGTCTTGTCTCCTTCCCACCGAACAAGAATTGGCGGCTCTCGGATCACGACAAATTCCTTCACCCAAAGTTAAACACTCCAGCCATACCAACAGTTCCAGACTTCGGCCTAATACCAGACTTTGACAGTATCCACAGATTTAGAGGTGGAGCCGGTACCAAGATTGGACATAGACCATACTATAAATTTATATTGCATAAACGGACGCCTTGTCAAATGATTTGCTCTTACTGTGCTAATCAGCGATGGGAGAACTTGTGTAATCAGTCGAATTGTGACCGAAACTCAAGAGCTTACCAATTGTGTATGGCAAGGAAAAATGACAGAAAATAGAATCGGGATCCACTCGAATGAATGAATGATTATACCAGACACTTTAACGAACTCCCAAGGAGAATGTCGAAAGTAAGAAGAAAGAGGAAAAGCAAACTGATTTATATTAGATTTAATCATTTCATTGATTATCAACATACATAACGTAAATAAATACTTCCGCATTATTCTAATAATTACAAAGATTTAATCATTATTTCTTCAGTAACTAATATAATGATCACATGGTTTAAAATTCTTAAAAATATATCCTTTTTTTACTTATTTTTAAACGATTCCAGAAATATCATTTTTCAATTTTTGGTTAAACTTTGCTTTAGTCAGAAAATGTATTTTCTTGTATAATTTTATCTGCTTTATTTTTGTGAAAAAAAATTTAAAGAAAGAGCAAGTTTAATGTATTTAAAGTGAGGGTTTACTTTACAATATACGTATGATGCATAAATGGGCTTTGACTTTGTATCTGCGTTTATGACAGCTGATTTTAGCACACGCTGTAAGTTTAATGCAAACTAGATAGGCATAAAATCAAGTTTGTAATTTACCACAATTTTTGTCGTAAAATAAGCACTTATGCGTGTTATCAAAAAAATTCAGATGTTTAAGGGGAACATTCTTAACGCGAATTTTTCTTGTAGAATCTTTTCTGCATAAAACGTTCTACTATTCACTTATTGAAACAAATACATTCATTGTAATGAAAATTCACTTATTTATTTTGATAGCATACTATTACATATACGCATGTATATTTATATATTCACACATTCCGAGTACATACATACAATTTCATATTTGATACCCGACATAATTCCACCCAGAAAATTTTATATCACAAATACGAATGTCCATCCATGAGTATATATCATAAGATAAGGTAAATTTAATTATACTCGAATATTCCATATCTCAAATGAATGTCTCGAGTTACGTCAGAGTTAGCGTGCTGGACGAACAGAATGCAAATACTGAGTTCGATTCCCTCTGGATTCACCATAAGTTTTGCCTCGTGCCAAACTAAACAAATGACCACAAAAGACTACATTATTATTTTTACTACTACTATTATTATAGTTACTCCTTGAGAATTTTTCACATCAGAGTAAGCTGATGGTCTTTGACTGGAGTTTAGGGTGAGAGCAAGTCTCCTCAAGTCTCCAGTACTCTTCTCAGTATTCTTGCTGGTCTCAACAATGCAGTAGTGTGGATGGTCTCCACTCATATTATTATTATTATTATTTGATATATGTTCTTTGAAAATATGCAAATGTGACTCCGTATGTATATATCAAGGAATATTCGGTAAATTGTATATTCTATAGCTCTTTCGGGCTCCTAGGAAGATTAACGATCATTACTTGTGAGTTCGACTCTCACTGGATACCCAATATTTCTGGCTTTGTGCTACAACTAATTGATACTTAAAATATAACTATTCTATTCGATGTGCCCCACTCCACTTGACCTATTAGTGTAGTAAAATTGGCAAATAAATAAGCCAATAGATGTATACGTAAAAAGAAAAAACATTCCATTTCACATTCCGTACTTTCTTTGCTCAATATTCTTTTCCCATTTGTATGACTGAGCTTCTTCGAAACGTAGTATTGTCCGATGTTCATGAAAAGGTTTTAGCTTAAGTAAGATTATACGGTTTTGATTTCAATTCCAAACTGCATATATATATATATAAAGAAATGTTAACTCGACCACCCTAGAAATTGTAAGGGTTAGGTTCTCGTTGTAACAGCATTCCAGGATTATAATGATGTTTCTGTATAGAAAGAAATGAACGATCCTAATGAGGACTTCATTGCTTCATTACATCGATAATTTGGATAATTAAAAGTTACAACATTTTATGATATGCTGTTTTTCCTGAGTAATATATATATATATATATATATATATATATATATATATATATATATATATATATATATATATATATATATATATATATATGGAGCCGCTTGTGTTGTAATGGTTCTTGTTTTAAGAAATTGACACGAGGATACGAGTTCAAACCCTGGACGAGGCTGTTTGCCTTTCACATAGCGCTTATACCTTTGGGAAAGATATACATCCAACTATACTCTCTCCACCTTGGGGTAAATAGTAGAGTTGACTGGGCTCTTGTTATGACAACTAGCCTAGAAGAAAATTGAATTTGAACCTGCTAAACTTCGCTTAAAAATTGACCTTGTTTCACATTCTACTCGTGTGGAGGAGTTTTAAAATACACACACACACACACACATACACACACAAATATATATATATATATATATAAGTTGACCGATTGTAGTCGAGGGTGACTCGAAGGCTCTCTTTTCAATAGCTACTACACCAAGGTGTAGGAGAGGGCACTACTCCCTGGATTGTTCCTCCTACCCTTGATCCGTACTTTATAATGCTGAGTGTAAAAGCAAGGAGGTATAAAGTAGTATTTTTTGAGTCTTTGGTATGACTCGACCTGGAATTGAATCCCGGTCTCCCAGACTATTAGTCAACACTCAAACCATTATGCAAACGGACCGGTTTATATATATATATATATATATATATATATAATATATATATATATATAATTCTTACCCAGAGCTGGGAAGGAAGGGGTGAATTTATGCCTCTTATATGAGTATTGGTCGAATGAAATGCAAACAGCCTCGTCCAGGATCTGAACTCGGGTCGCTGAGGTTATTTCCGAACGATGATAACCGTTATGCTAAGCACGTCTCCACTTAACTATGAGTTCAAACTGCCACAATTGATCATCTTTATATGACCGTGAATCGTAAAGTCTGTACACATGCTTATATGTGCAAGAAGTGGTCTTTGATAATAACGGATAGAATTTGTTATATAATGTTTAAACTCTTTGATTCTATATGTCAGACACATAAAGCTTATAAATAAGTCATCATCGAAAAAAGCTACTCTGGGGCTAATGAAACCTTCTGATTTGTCGAATATAATTTTCTTTTAGTCTATTTACCAAGAAATTAGAAGGAAATAAACTGGCGTCATCGTTTTTCTTTTCTTTTCTTTTCTTTTCTTTTTTTTTTTTTTTTTTTTTCACTTTTAAAAACAAACTATGACGCTTTACTTCCATGCTTCCGGCTTTTACCAAACTGTAGATGCTATTAATGGTAACAATCCTTACCTACAGGGTGGTTACCTACCATGGTTATTTATTTTGAAATCATTTATATTATTTCTCCCTGGTTAACAAGTGGAATCTGGTATATCTATAGTAGAGAAAAAAAATCATCGCAGGTTGCCATTTGTTCGTATGATTGAAGTGGATTTATCATTGGTTTCAAACAATTCCTGGTAGGATTTTGACTTCTCATAGACATCTTTCGAGGGAAGATAAACTGCTACTGCTGCTGCTGTTGCTGCTGGTGGTGGTGGTGGTGGGGTTAATGACGTAATTCCTCACTGGGCACTCAACTCTATACTATCATTGTTTGACCGCTGAAATTCATTTTCCCAGACAGTTTCAGGTCTTCGTATGTGTTATGTAACTGTGGAGGGATTTTTTTAATATTATCATTTTTCGTTTTATATATCTTACCTTTCGGTTTAGTTAGGCTGAGAACCTTTCGACTTAGTGCATGGGTTAGTTAGGTGCACACATTGAGTGCAGGTGTTCACGCGCGTGCGAGGAGGATGTGACAATCACAGATGTCACAATAAAAACCCCAGATAGAAATGAGACTGGGGATGTGGATGACGTCATGCCCGGAAGCGATGGGCTGAGAATTTTGGGATTTGAAAAAAACAGTTAGTTGGGATTTAGTTGAGATTGAGTTGGGCTTGGACGAAGCAAGTCGATTTTCGGAGCTCGCCGAGGCCAGATCAGTAGTTTGCATCGGGGTGCCGCACGTGGTGGGGTCAGATGGAAAAGTCAGCATATAAAGAAATTGTGTCTCTCTTTTCTCATGTCGAAAAACCTTAAACTCAAAAAGGTAATAAAAAGTTTCGTAACTGGACCTAGAGAGTCGTAAGTGTTTCGTATTTTTCGGATTCCTATGCGTTGTGAACATTGTGAACGTTTTTTTTACATACATGAATATTTCACATACTCATATCTGGCTATGTAACATATGTACCATAGGTCTATATAGTGAAAATTCAATCGTTTGCACACTTTCCACTGATGCAACTTTCCCAGTCAGTCGTCATGCTCTTGTATTTCTCCTGAGCCAGTTTTCTGCATTCATTTATCATGCGGCTGTATTTTTAAGAGAAGACTAACATACTTTACTCAAAATTGAACACCAAAGGTCGACCCTTTTAGAAATAAACAATTGTATCCGTTTATAAATAGATATGGGTATACGCCTACGAGAATATGCATCCCTATAAGCAATTGTTCTAGAGTAACATTCTAAAAGTATCCATCGGAATTAAATGGTAACATTAGGTATGGTGTTGTAATCAACAATAACCCATTTGAAAAGGAAAACGTTGTAAATGTTCTTCCGTTTCAGTCGAAACTAACGAAAAATATATCTGACGTCAGTGACTACTTACAAAAAAAATGAGGAGATTGAATACACGCTCACACTTACACTATAACACACGTACATTAGCCTACACAAACGTTTTTATGAATGAGATATCTAATGTCGCAAATACATTTGCGTAACTTATAAAAGCGTCTAGATATGTTTACATGTACATGTTTTTCAAACACATGCTCATATACAAATGTGTACATACACACTATCTCATATATATATATATATATATATATATATATATATATATATAAGTGAATAGATCTGCAAATGATTCCTATCAATAATGTAGGCCTGTTGGAGTGTAAGCAATTAAAGATAATTTAATGCACTTATTTTTTAATGTTTCCACTCCAACGACCTTAGATAGTTGATAGGAATCATTTACGGATCTATTCATTTTAAAATATTTACTTTTCTCTCGTTGTAAAAACAACATTCTTTTTATATTTATATATATATATATATATATAGGCAAAGGCATACAAATATATATATATGTATATATATATATATAATAAAAAAAGAAAGAAAAAACAATGCAGCCAACAAATTCTTCATCAGATGATGACTCTAGAGCCAGGCAGGGTTCCGAGACTAGAGCATTATTATCACTAACCCAGGATTCCCGAGATGTATCAACAAGATTTTGTTGATTTTATATCACTTATCGAGATTGCCAGATCAAGGTGCAGCATTTTGAAATAATCATTATAATAATTTTACTTCAAGTTTTCATACCAGCTCTAACTTGGGGCTTTTCACGGGACTTAAAGTGACAACTCTTTCTTAATTCTCCAGGATCTTCTAAGTATAATAGCCGATTTGAGTAGCACTGTGATTTGAATGGTCTCAGTTCTTCCACTAATCTCCATTCGTTATAATTACAAGCGAATTCGCTGCGCTTATCGTAGTTTTGCGTGAACAGATTTTACCTTCGAGCACTTAAATCTTACATGTTGCTCATTATTTTCTGCAAAATACATATCAACTATTATATCATTATAGATTCGCATACTGTATTGCGTAAAACATGTTACCTTTTATAACCCTGACTTTTTACCAACTATCTAATATCTTTTACCTGTCACACATCACCTCTTTTCCTTTTTACGTTTTTTTCTTAATTTAGCTATTCGCTGTCGATGACTGGGCCATTAAGAGAAAAAGTTACTAAATTTTCCTGGATGGGAAATTTAGTAACTTTTTCTCTTAATATTTCTATATAGATTATTATTGTGGTTTAAAAAACAAAATTTAATTTCTTTCTTTCATGGCATATCAACCTTTGTGGGTTATCTAATGCCAAGAAGTGTTGTATTACTAATTAATCCATTGATAGGGGAGGAAATGGGTTGCATACGTTTCCCAAGGGCATTAGTCTGAATGTGAACGTAATAGCACGGCTGGAGTTCGAACTCGTTTACTATGATATCGCAATCCAGCACTTTATTATTATGCCACAGGGACACATCCACCCCACCACAAACTGGATTTAGGTGTTGCGAATCCACTCTATTCTGATATGTTTATATGTACGTGTTTTTTAAATCCAGGTGCATACATACTTTCTAATATATATATATATATATATATATATATACCGCGTTAAAATGCAGTTTCTTCCAAGCAGCGGTCGTGTCGATACTGCTGTATGGATACACTACATGGACGCTCACTAAACGTATGAAGAAAAAGCTTGATGGCAATTACACAAGAATGCTACGAGCAATATTGAACAACTCATGGAAGCAGCACCCCACAGAGCAGCAGCTGTACGGCCACTAACCACCCACCACGAAAACTATCAAAGTTAGACGAACCAGACATGAGGGACACTGCTGGAGAAGTAAGGACGAACTCATAAGTGATGTACTCCTGTGGACTCCTTCACATGAACAAGCAAAGGAAGGACGTCCAGCTAGGATCTACATACAACAGGGTCAGGGAGGTCTGTGGTGGCAGGGCGAGATAATGATGATGATGATTTTACAAGTTCAGGGATTACTACATAAATCATTTTTCTAAATCAGCATTACTGAAAATGAAATGTGTTGACATTCACACCATTGTTTTTGACTATTTCTGCAAATACAACTTTGCATTGATATTATCGAAATAAAAAATAAAAACTTACTTGATGCTCTATGGAATAGTTACTTAATGCTATGAGTATTTACTAAATCTGACACAATGTCAAAAACTGTGAGTTTTCCCATGTGAATTGAACTCACTACACAATAGTAATTAATGAATTAATTCTCTCACTGTAAGTTCCCCTTTCCATACTATATTGTCGTTTTAAACGCTACCTTAATCAAGGAGATGAAACGTTAAGACGTGGGTGTAATGGTTTTCGAGCAAGACCAATTGGTCATTAATGATGCGTTCAATTCTCACGAGAACCCCCATACTTACTAGTTTGTGCCAAATTTAAACCCTGTTTTTAGGGATAGCCCGTAGTGGTATAAAAAAAATAGCAAGCTAATCTCGCTGATCAATCAGTACGACGTATATATTCACCCAATCCATCCGTCACGAGTAGGATGAGACACAAGTTCAATTTTTAAGTTTGTTTGAATTTAGCGTTTTCCTTCTCCTAGAATGGTTGCCGTACCAAGGCTAGATAACTCAGTATGTCTTATTATTTACCCATAGCCAAGTGGAGGTAGAGAACAGATGGATTCATGCCTTTCTTAAGGTTATTTGTGTCAGGTAAAACACCAACAACCAACAGCCTACGATTGAGTGAGTTCGATTCTCCCCAAATATCTCCCAAGCCTTCAGGAGTGGGGTTATAGTTCGAGAGCTAAGCTAACAGACGATTACTACTGGGTTTGATTCTAACTGGCTGCCCATTAGTTCTTGCCTTGTACCACAACTAAGTTAAGCTTATTAAATACCTAAAGCATAGAGAATTGGGTGAATCGGTGTAGGTTCGTTGTGGTTGACCATTACAACTGCGTTGTGAAATTACTTATTCAATTTTTTCTGCGTCATAGAAAACAAATTCTTTTCTTTGTTTCTACAATGTCTATTCGGATTCGAAACGAACGGGCTCGTGAAGAAAACAAATAGATGAAAACTTTAAAAATAAAACAAAACGGAAGAGAAATAGAGACAAAGAAAGAAAGAAAGAAAGAAAGAAAGAAAGAAAGAATATTAATTACAGAAAAAAAGAAACAATAAATTTGTAGAATGAACGTCCGGAAATTGGAGCAACTTATTTCCTTCAAATGTCTTCCCGAGTTGTTTTCTCTTTCAAATCTACTTTTCCTTAAATCTCACCGAATGCCGTGGTTCTATTTTCCGAAAGCGTGTAATGTGATCGTTGCATCAATTGAGATCTCAGAAATAAAATCTCCAATCTCCGAACTGTTTTTAACATCTGAAAGAGTTATTTTTAGCGTATCAGTCAATAAAAAAAGAAAACAAAATTTAAAAGCAAAATATATTTCTTTGTGTTATTTTTAAATCGGTGTTCAATCATTAAGTTTCTATACTGAGCTCTGATTCGTCTAACACAATTGGGGGCGACCAGTGAAAATCGAACCCACAATATTTGCTAATCGGTCTGCGAGACAAGTTTCCAAATATCACGCTAGTGTAGGCGCCCAATCAGACAATTAACGTACGAAGTTAGGCTTCGTAAATAACATTTACTCAGATTAGCTTTGGCTGGTACAAGGCCAAAAGGAACAGATCTCATTATAGCAGTGGATTAGGCCGTAAGATGATTTTGCTATACACTGTGCTACAGTAAGCACACCATTGTTCGGACATTGGGAATATTTTAGTTACAAGCCCGCCTCACGAATAGGATGTGACTCAAGGTCAATTCCTAAACAATTAGTTTGCATTCAGAGATTCGCTTCGCCTAGACCGGTCCCAGCTTCAAGGTTAAAGAGCATAGTCTGACCTACTACTTACTCATAGCAGGGAGGAGAATAGTTAGATTTATACCTTTTCTAAGGGTATTAGTGATACGTGAAAGATAAGAGCCTCGTCTACGATTAGTTATAGAAGACATAATATTGTTTTCGTTACTATGGTTATAAGAATTTGCTGTTTGATTCTTCGCCAGATTTTTTCGATTTTCAGTTAATTTTTTCTATCAAATATTTTTTCAATCGAATCAAATTATATTTGTCACCAAACAAAGAACGTTTCATTGGTAATCAATAGGATTTCTTAAAACTGTTTTATTGGTGTTTTTATTAGTATCTTTATACTGCTGAAAATGTTATATGTTGCATTTATTATTTGAAGCCTCAGGTGGTACAATGGTTAGCAAGCTGAATTTGCAAAACATTGTGAGCGAGTTCGACTCTCACAAGGTGTCCCATTCCACCGACCTTGTACCATAGATAAGTTTAATAAATAACTATTGTTGGAACATGACATAGGACCTTTTTTTATTTTGCTTTTTTTACAAGGCTATGTGCATTCACAAGTTTGCGACAAAACCCGTTCAGAAAAACTTTGCACGAGAAAAATCCCGCTTATACCACGAAACCACTTTTCAAAAATAATATATGAATTTTTTAGTCATAATGTTTACTTTCTTATTATTTGTAGTATATCCATGATTTGTAGCTCATTTATTAGGCCTCTTTGTAATTATTGACCCAACTTCTCCGCACAGTCAATTTTTAGGCGGAGTTTAACAAAAATGAATTCAAATTTTTCCTTTTTTTTTAGCCCGGTTATCAAACCAAAACTAAAGAAACCAGTCTGCCCTACTATTCACCGATTGCAGGAGAGAGAATAGTTTGATGTATAGCTTTCCCAAGGGTATTAGCACAATACAAACAACCTCGTCCAGGATTTGAACTTGCATCGCCGTGTTTAGTTCCTACGACAATAACCATCACACCGTGAAGTCCCCCTCACTCTCAAAGTAAGAAGTAAAACATTACATTTATTACATAATCATCATCATCATATCGCGCTGGTAGCACGGATATCCCTGACCCTCTCTCGCCACTCCTCCCTATCGTTCATCGCCCTAGGTAGGTCTTCAGGACAACATCCCGTAAACTCACATAGCTGCTGAATGTCCTGCTTTTGCACGGCCATGTGTGGGGGTCCATAAGAGTACATCTCTTATGAGTTCGTCCCTGCTTCTCCAACAGTGTCCTGCATGTCTGTAAATTTTCTGTGTATTTTGTTACAAATATTTGTGAAAACAAAGTTCAAGTCAACCGCCCAAAATATTATATTAATGTTATGATTTCTATAAAATATAATTTTGATTTGAAAGATATTTACTTTTCTATAATGAGGTATCTCTCATCCTACCGAATAACAAAAATATTGATACTGTACCTAATTACTTCAGTTTGTATCGCTTTAATTCGACCAATGAGGGTTTGGTGTACTTTGAACTGTGGATGATTTGTTGCAGGTTGTTCTGTATGGACCCAGTGCATCTTTAAATGTAAACATGCGTATTTTCGTATCTAATCACAAGATGCCTTCTTTTTATCTTTTACCAGTAGCTGAGTAGATTAGAGCAAGCTAATATGTTATATTCTAGGAAATAAAAAATAGTGTCGCCTATTTCTTTTTAGATTTTAAAAAATTCGGTTCTAACCAAATAACACTTAAGCCTCACAATATTTAAGCCTTTCACTACAGCGCGCGACCTAAGTCGAATCTATAACCTCGTGTAGGACTATAGTCGATTTCGTAAAGCTGTACCGTGTAAAAATATAACTGAATTTCCTACTAACTTCCTTTTACTAGTCTGTATTCCTGCTCACACATACATACACACGCACATACACGAGCACACACACGCGTGCGCGCACGCACACGCATACACACACACACACACACACACACTCACGCACCAACTGAGAAATTTGACAAAAATGTTTCTTGTTATTTTAGCACCAAATGTGAATATTTTTGCCATATTTTTCATTCAGATAGAAGCTCGCAGAAGTAAACGATATCAGCCATGAGTGCCTCGGGTGGTGTAATGTTTAGCGAGCAAGACTGGCAAACCATTACTAGTAAGTTCGAGTTTCACTGGGTGCTCAACACCTCCGGCTTTGTATCACAAATAAAGCAAAACTTTGTAAATAACCAAAGGATATCAGCCACTTCGTATTGAAAAGTTTCCAGAAGATATTATGTGTGATCAAGACTCAAAACAACTACAATGTCCATAGCATTTTACATTAGTTATCAAAGCATTTTATAATGATTTAAAGTAAGACTTATTAGTTTGATCGTTTGTTTGAGTGTTCGGCGGATGGGAGTGGGGTGTAGCGACCATTTTTGTTGAAACAATAGTTTTTATTTGTTTTTATTGATTTTTTTATTTTTTCAATTTTTACTTTAATTCATTTTTTGTTTTATTCTATTTTATTTTTGTTGGAAATGTGACACTTAGATGGGTTACCGAAAATTGAAAAAAGCGACAAGGAAAGGGTTAATAAGGATCCGATTCGAATCGCTTTTGTATTTAACGTTGATATCAAGGGTATTATAAAAATGCAACCGTCAATTTGAGAACTTGTTTTTTTTTTTTTTTTTTTTTTTTTTTTTTTTTTTGCTTTTTTAGTTTATGGGAATTGAATCAAATGAATTTTGGTATCGACGTCTCGAAGGTTTGTCTTCGTATATTTGTTGTATCTGAGTACCATATCTCACCGCAACAATTATTTGAGAATGAGGAAAACAATTCGGACACTTATTGCAGAGGAAATAGATAATGATCAAATATTTCCTCGTGTTAAACAGTGTAAAACAATTTCGGACGAATTAACAACGTATTTATTGCATGGGTAAACTTGATAGAATGAATACCGAAATGACTTGAAATACTAAACATAATAGAGGAAAATGGTTAATTTTAAGTATCGACTGTGGCCACCGCTCTCCAATCTTAAAGAGAAAGCGGAAATAGTCACAGTTGGCACTTACAACAAGGTAAATATCTCCACCATTTTCCTCAATCGGGGGCTAATTGACGAAGCAAGTACTTATTCCTATGCCTTCACTTGCTAATAGGCTCGGATTTATTATTAAGGAAGCGTTCCAGTTCGGAAAAAGTAATGATGTTTAATTTCTCCTCTAAACAAAATCCACAATACCAGGAAGTCTCCACACACTTTCGCTCTTTTTACAATTTTTCGTTCAAATTTATCAATTTTTTTTCTGCAGTCCCATATATATTTCGATGGAATCGTACTGTTGGTATAGCATCGTTTACGGAAAGATATTTTATAGTTGCAAAATCTCTATTTCCAGGGTCCTTTGATGGACCCTAAATATGCCATATTTGACCCATCATCAGTTTTTAAGTTGTTTGATAAACGACTTTCTCCGTCTAACATTTACCGCCTAAAGAACATTCATATTTACGTCAACAGTTACAAAGAGTCTTGTATTTTTGTTCTTTGATAATAAAATAAAACTCCTAAACTCAACGCAACACACTTTATCTACAATAACATCTCTTCCTTGACTAGTTACCACAGTACAACCAATGTACTATACCAGTTTAAATGTTTGCAAGGAGAATATTTCTCCAATAAGATAAGTACCTATACTGGCCTGACAACAACAACTCTGTCGAGACATTTAACACTTCACCTTTCCGACACGAGTTCCATCTCTCAGCACCTTAAAACAATTTCGTGTCCCACTTCTAAATGCTGAAAATTTCTAGCTGAAAACACTTCCAAATGCCACAACAAAAAACACACAAAAACTCCAAATTCCTAAAGCTCTTTATATATATATATGCATATATAATAGCATGTCTTTTATGAAAGCCGAATAAATACTTTCGTGATTTTTGTTTTTACAAAAATTTTGAGTAAAATTCTTTATTCTTGCATTTTTATAACTTAGTTATTATTTATTTATTTATTTATTTATTTATTTATTTATTTTTGTGTTTGTCTCAAAAACCTCCTTTCTATTATCTGTACCAAATTAAGAAAAAATACGATAATCAATTTTCAGATATTCTCGTTCTTCTGTGGACAAAATAAAACAGATATCATAAAATTATATATATATATATATATACATATATAAGAGTGTTTCTGGAAGGCGTTCGGGCAAAAAACTTACAGGCGACATTACTATTTGTCGACTTTACCAAGGCATTCGATTCCATACACAGAGGGAAGATGGAGCAAATCCTACTAGCATACGGCCTACCAAAAGAAACCGTAGCAGCGATAATGATTCTCTACAGAAACACCAAAGTGAAAGTACGTTCACCAGATGGAGACACGGAATACTTCGACATAGTTGCAGGAGTACTACAAGGAGACACACTAGCCCCGTACCTCTTTATCATCTGTCTAGACTATGTGCTTAGGACTTCGATCGACAAAATCAGAGAAAATGGCTTCCAGCTGACTAAGAGAAGAAGCAAAAGGTACCCCGCAAAAACAATCACGGACGCCGACTACGCAGATGACTTGGCGTTACTAGCGAATACGCCTAATCAAGCAGAGACATTACTGCATAGTCTGGAACGAGCCGCAGCTGGCATTGGCCTCCATGTCAATGCAAACAAAACCGAATATATGTGCTACAACCAAACGGGCAACATTGCCACACATGACGGAGCCTCTCTGAAACTAGTCAACAAATTCACCTACCTAGGAAGCAGCGTCTCATCAACCGAGAAAGACATCGACACACGACTGACGAAGGCATGGACAGCTATCGATAGGCTCTCGATCATATGGAAGTCGGACCTAACGGATAAAATGAAACGAAGTTTCTTCCAGGCAGCGGTTGTGTCGATACTGCTATATGGATGCACCACATGGACGCTTACGAAGCGGCTAGAAAGGAGGCTGGACGGAAATTATACAAGAATGTTGAGAGCAGTATTAAACAAGTCCTGGCGACAACACCCCACGAGACTCCAACTATACGGACACTTGCCCCCCATCACAAAAACTATACAAGTTCGACGAACCAGACACGCAGGACACTGCTGGAGAAGCAAGGACGAGCTCATAAGCGATGTACTCCTGTGGACCCCCGCACATGGATGTGCAGGAGTGGGACGACCAGCACGAACCTACATACAGCAGCTGTGTGAGGACACGGGATGTAACCCTGAAGACCTACCGGGGGCGATGGATGATAGGGAGAAATGGCGGGAGACGGTCAGGGATATCCGCGCAGGCGGCGCGACATGATGATGAATGATGATGATATAAGAGTGACAGATACCAAGATACTCTCATAAAATGTGACAAAATAAGGTTTATTTTTCAACATAGTTCCCCTTGCGGTCCACAGACTTTTTCCATCGATGTCGTAGTGCTTGAATCCAGTTGATCAAAATTCATTAATTGTAGATATGATGACATAAACGTTTCAGCTCTCCTTTATATATATATATATATATATATTCTATTTTAGACTGTTGAAGCAGATATTTTGACCAGGGATTAACCATAAGAAATAACAACGTTTGATACTCTTGATACAGGCGTTGTGAAACGATTCTTCTGTAATGATCATTTTACGATATATTCGATTATAGTGTAACAGACTTATAAAGCCAATAAATCTATCAAGCAAATTACTGATCTTAGAACATCAAGTATCACGGAAGAAAAAATCAAACTACTTTGCTCATCAAACCACTGTTTTGTCAAATATAAAAGTCCTTATATATATATATATATATATATATATATATATATATATATATATATACGAGGATCATTAAATAAGTTTCCAGACTTTTTTCGTATGGGCACTTTTAATGATAGTACACACATGAAATTCTAGTTCCCTTCGAAGTAGTCTCCTCTGGCTGCAATGCACTTGTACCGTTCCAACAACTTTTGGAAGGCCCCGTGGAAGGCCTCTTGTGTGAGCGTGTTAATGACCTTCATTACAGCCTCTTTCATCTCCTCAATTGTCTCATAACGACAGCCTTTGAGCTTAGGGAATAACCAAAAGTCACAGGGAGCAAGGTCTCGACGATAGGGAGGGTGAGGAACTGTCTCGATGGCCATCTTGGTTAAATATTCTGTGACAAGGATGGAGTTGTGGACTGGTGCATTGTCCTGGTGGAAATACCACTGACCCGATTTGAAGAGTGCTGGCCTATTCTGATGGAATCTCTTCCTGAACTCCCTTAAAACCTCAACATAGTAACCCTAACCCTAACTCTTTGGCTTATCAACTCTGGTGTATTGACTTCCTTACTACTCCCACACCTCTCATCATCCCTCACAGACTCCTTGCCTTCCTTGAATCTCTTATGCCACTCAAAAACTGATGCTCGATTCATGCAAGATGCTCCAAAAGCAGTCTGAAGCATTCCATACGTTTCTGTAGCACTTTTTTCCAAGTTTAAAACAGAATTTTATTGCATATCGTCCTTCTAAAGTGTCAGATTGCATTTTTGAAATTCACCAGCTGTGACAATCAGGCTTTAGTAGGGTGTAATGCTTGTAAAAAAAAAAGTCTGGAAACTTATTGAAGGAACCACGTATATATATATATATATATATATATATATATATATATATATATATATATATATATATAATCCCTCCGGACAGGCAGGATGCGACACAAGGTCAATTGTTTAACAGGTTTTTAATTTGGAGTTTTCTCTTAGACCGGTTACCATACCAAGGTTAAAGAGCCCAGACTTTTCTATTATTTACCCAGGAGTGGTGACAGAATAGTTAGATTCATACTGTTCCTAACGATACTAACTCTATATGAAAAGCACCATCCAGGATTTGAACTCTGGTCGCCGTGTCTATCTCCTACGACGGTGCTCGTCGCACTACGAACGCATATATCAACGCGATAGGGCAAATTCTGTCACTTCCTAACGTACGCTCCGTAATAAACTTGATTTTGTATCAAACCTACTTTTATGCGTTGAGGATGAATAAATACAATCAATCAATTTTGCTCAATATCACGAGAACCAAATAGTACATATGATGAAGAATTTTGCTTAGTCAAACTTTTAAAAAATTAAGATATGAATTAATAAACTAATTCATTAAATTATTCTCCACTAGACTTTAAAAAACCAAGGCTACATTTTTGCTATTTGATTGTTGACATGGTAATCAATACCAAAACTTAATTTGAATTTTCTTATATATATATATATATATATATATATTAAATAAATTTTGACCAAGCCGTAATAATCCAAGATCTGAAAACAAAAAGCAGCTTTATCCAAATCAGCTCATGTTCAAAACCCAGTCATAACCAAATAACATCGCGGCTTACTTACATTTCTTATATACTGTTTAAATTCATATATAAGTCAATCCCGTGTGTAGGTCAATCTTTGCATTTGTCGCAGTTAAATCATTGATTTATGGAATTAAGTTTTTTTTAGGGGGGTTGTTCTTCCTTTCATGTTTGAATGTCAACCTTACGAATTTATGGCTCGTTTGTTTTCACAAATTATATCTTCAAATTTCGACATATACACGGGTATGTACTGTAACTACTGATCTGATTTAAAAGTCAGACAAAGAATGTCTGCACTCTCGAAGACCGAAACGCTGAGTGCTGTCTATTAATAGGGTCTTCGTTTCATCTTTACTTGCTCAAACAGAAAATTTATTAATATTGTAGTTATGGTCTGCTAGCTTAGTTTCTAACCTTTGGACAATGCTAATAGCATTAAAATTAAATGGTTTTTCAAATACTTCATTGTGGAAACAAGCTTTGAACCAAAAAATTGCGAACACTTTTTAATTTCCTATGTGTCGTTGACTGACTGTACAAGAGTTTACAGACAAATAATCGGTCCAACCAATAAAAAGGAATAATTTTTTATCTATTTTATTTTTATTTTTATTTTAATGGTTACAGAAACCTGATTGATTTAATTTATATTAAAGGCATGTCAACCTATCTGGGGTTATTTTATGCCTTTAGGTTTGGTAACTGCATACAGTTTGTTTGTTTATATATACATTTTTTGTATAGTTTCTAAGGAGTTTTTGGTACACGGTTATATGATATCAAGTATTTCTTTCTGTTATATACTCACATAATAAATATGTTTATATACACATATACATGTTCATGCAGCATCATAACGACACAATAAATAATTAAACAGACGCACAATGATAAAGTCGCAGGAATAAACGACGCACACAGGAAAGAAGACGCAGGAAGACTTCTTTATAAAATATTTTACCTCTCACTTTATTTGTAAGGTTTCGAAAAGGGTTACTCAAAGTTTGCGTGTAAGAGGTAGCTGGGGACCGAACATTACTGAAATATTTTGACCCCGAAGTTATGGCCGTCAGCGTTGTGTCTTTCTCGTTCTCCATGGTTGCTCAACCGGTCCCTGGAGTAAACTCTTCTGTGTGCTGGCTTTCCCTACTCCATCGCGTCTACTTCCATCTTCCACTGTACTGCTTGCCCTCCTTCTCGCCTATCTCCCACTGTCCTCAATTCGTTGGCCTTATATTACCTTCAAACTCCCACGCAATGATATAGACACGCCTCAACGCCTACGCAACCTCTTCCGATTTCCAGCGACCGGGATGTGTCACTTCCTTCCGGTGCACCACCTTGAATGGCATTTTTGGCCGGGTCAACAGGTCAAAACATAACATTTCTAATATAAAACATTTGAATACAGATCTATTTGAATCATGCATGAGACTCTAACAGGTATTACTACTCAAAGTCAAGGTAATAATGGTAATGAAGGAGTACTCCCGACTCCCAAAAGCTCCAGAACTGGAGCCTAACCAATAGATGAAGTTTAGTGTCATACCCAGGATATCTCCTTTTAGATGCGGGGGTCTTACACTTCTGCAGGGTATACAGTCAGTGTATTTTGAGCCCTGCCAACAGTGCAATTAATCTGAGTTGAATATATAGAATAGCATATACGTTTTTTCTCTTCTTGATCGAGCCGAGAAATTTTCAGCACTTTCTATATAAGACCGGGAAGAGGATGATGCTAATCTGCCTCACCAAAAGTGCAAACTTGATATGATATCAGATTTAATCATGGGTAATAATTGGATGTTGCCCTGTATTTGAAATTCCCATTGATCAGTCAAATCTGCTTAAATGTTGTCTTGCTCAAAAACAAGGACAAAGATGATTCCAGTCCAAAAAAGCCTAGAAGCGAATTTTGCTTTGTTTATGAAAAATCTCGATGAGTATGTTTATTTGTCCAAGATTAAAAATTGAATGAAATAAATGAAAAGTAAGGAAAGAAAAGGCAGCAAAATGGATTGTGAGAATACCAGGAAAAAATTACTAATTGTATGTCATTCAAATTTAGTAAGCAGGAAATTTCCTGGGAAAAAATTGTTTACAGCAATAGTTTAAAGCGTACTCTTGTCCACAAAAAAATGTATTTTACCGTCTCAAAATTTGAATTCCTTCCTTGTCTGTGCCGGAAGTCTTACATGTGAAACTGATTCCTGATACGTCAAGAAAAAAAAACTGCTATCGTTTATATCCGGTCTGAGAACATGTTATTATGTTGTGAAATATCTCGTAAATGAATTGATGGTTTTGAAAAATGTAGAGGATTTTATTTTTGCTGTTGTTTTGTTTTTCGGTTTGTTTTTTATTTTTATTTATTTATTTATTCATTTATTTTATTTATTTATTTTTTTTTTTTTTTTTTGGTGGGGGAAGATTGGGTTTTTTCTTTGCAACAATTTCTGTGTTGTCTTCCATTTTTAAGTTATGCTTATATCAATGCATTTTTTTTCTTTTTACAGTCTTTCGGCACCCAATTATGGAAAACTAACCCTGCAATCAACTTGTAAAGCAACGCAAATTCCAGTTGTGTAATTATGTCTCTCACGTGACTGTCGGAAGAAGCGAGAAATGCGAACCACTGTAACCTACGCAACCTCCACTCTCACTTATCTGCGATCCACAGGCTTTTAAAAAAAGGAAAAAAGTTTTATCACCACTAGAGGTGTAAGGACCTCAATAATCGCTGACATGGTTTATTAAGAAAATTAAAAGTCTTATGAGTAACCATTAGTAGAGATTCGACTATGTTTATCTCACCTGCTCTTTTATTAATGTACAAAAAGTATAGTTACTTACCAAGCTTAGATTAATTTGGGCACAATGCCTCAAGTATGGAATACCCAGTGAAGATCGAACTCTGTTGTATTTAACTGCGAGACCAGCTTGCTAACTTCCTGCCGAGGCGCCCAACGCATAAACATTAAATTAGTAATTTTAAAAAGTTTGCATGTGGTACCAACGAAATAGTTTCCATCCTTGGTTATTCGTTTAAACTATTCTGTACAAATAACCTTTGAAAAAGTATATACTATCGAATGTTTTCATCCGTAGGACTTCCCAAATATTAGAACATGAAAAAAGAATATCTGTATAGTTGTAAAACTTCCAACATCCAAGTTTACTATTATAAATATTATTCTTGCTCATATAAAGCATGCAGTTTAAGATCTTTAGGAGGTACTTGTGATATAATGACTGTCGTCGTAGGAAATGGACACGGCGAAACGAGTTCAAATCCTACATGAGGCTGTTTACATTTCTCATAGCTCAAATATCCTTGGGATAGATGTGAATACAATTATTCTTCCTCCAGCTATGGATAGACTGGGCTCTTTAACCTTGGTATGGCAACCAGTCCAGGAGAAGGAAAACTCTGAATTCAAACGTGTTGAACTCCGCTTAAAATTTATCTGTGTTTCATCATACTAGTGCGGAGAGATTGATAACTACATACAATTTAAGATCTTCAGTTAAAATTAATTGTTATTGAATAAAACGACTAGAGTCCTGCCTTTGTTTTCTCGTTCTGAAACTTTCGATGACGTTATTACAGTACTTCGTCGCATGACTTAGTATACATTCACAAATACTGAAGACCAGTAGTAATCTTGTTATTTATGGATTTCTTTTTTTATGTTCAACCTACGGAAAGCACACTCACTTGATCAACCAAAAATTGAGAGTTGGACCTGTCCGATATGGTGCCTGTCCGGAATGTATCCATCCATTTTCATTATCTCAAGAATCGATTACGCGGCCTTGATACTATTCGGCAAACAATTAGAAAGGACATTGCTGCTTCAATAGATACTCTCCCGTGAGGTTACTCAATTGACAAGAGTTGCTACGGAACGATCATGTGTACTTTATGATCGTCGCATTCTGAATTGCCGAAGTAATGAATCGGGGGTCGAGATTAGGGAGAACGCAACGAGGCAGCTGAGGGTGATCCTCCAAAAAGGGATTTTGAAGACTGTCTTGAAAAATGGAAAAGGAGCTAAAATTAGTGTGTCAGTTGCTAAGTGAATTACTTTGAACGGGACAAAGACACCTTTTTCTTTTTCTTTTTCTTTTTCATTTTTTCTTTTTTCTTTTTTTCGTAAATATTACATGGCTAGATCATTTCCAAGCAGTCCTCATATATTTTACAATCCTTCCAGTCTGATTTTGTAATCTGTGACTGTGAGTGCTCGTAGTACAATAATTAGAATGGTGGCTGAAAGCATGAATGTGCATAGTGTAGTATCTATCTTAATGACGAAATACTTTTGTTTTGGTTGTGTCTTTTTTTTAAATCCCAAATCACCCTAAGCAAGCCAGTTGGCCACTTTAGGCAAAGAGTTACAAAATGACAAATTAATGGTAAAAATGTGCCAAGAGCTATTCCAATGGGGCAACAAAACAAAAATCTAAACTAAGACAGGATCCGTGATATATTAACTCAGGATTTCAAAGGTTAAAGGTTATAACTTTGAGGGAAATATTCATGAGGGACTTTGATCAATAGTGCAGTTGTCCTTGGAAGGAAACAGTTGAAATAGAATATGATTCTGGTGCCAGAATGATTCATGAAAAAACACGAAAAACAGTAAAACGAGTTCTTCCTAGAAACTCAAATAGGTAAAACCAATGAATGCAGCTAATCGAACATCTTCCATGAAAACAGTGATCGAAGAGAGATGCAATGGGAAATTGGTCGGAATGATGAGAAGCAATCCTTTCCCATATGACGCCGTAACCGGTTCTGGACCCTCACTAAAAACGTCAACATTTGCCTCTGATAAGTGTTCAATTTCCAATAACGCTGTTTTATAATTGCATTTTTTTAGATGAAACAGGAATGAAATGGTATCTTCACTTTTCGCTGGATTCCGACTTTTATCAGTGGTTGAGTACTCTCAATAACACCGTATTACTTTTAATTAACAAAAGAATATAGTAAAAACTAAAATACCAGTTATTATTATCGATCTTTTTTGTAGTAACTTATGCTCAAAAGTTTGTATATAATTGATACCATTCTAAAAGAGATGAACATATCACAAATAAACTTCAGTGTAGCAACTTATTGCTCGTATTAACAGATTGGGCTTTCCATATCATCTATCTAAATGACTTTGTTTTCAAAAAATACCGTTCAACCTTCGTTCTTATATATCAAATGTCGTAGTTGTTAGATATCTGACGCTTTTGCATGACAAATCTAACTGACACAATCACTTATATCAATATTTTCTTGTGTTTCTATTCTTTTTGAAAATCATTTTGAAATCAGTGGCGCATCTTAGACAAGGAAAAAAAGTAATCTTCTTTCCTTATTTATGTTTAGCATTTTCCATTGCGATCGACTACCAAATATTTGTATGAAACATCGAACAAACTATCATTCTAGAAACAAGGCGCCACCAAAATGAATCATATCCTTGGGGTCCAAAGGAGTTTATACATGTGATAAAAAAATAGACAGTTGTGCATATGATGTTCTAAGAAACTCGGTTCTACATGAAATTGATTTCAAATAACAATTTCATTTCGTTATTACATTGAGTGCCCATTAGGAAGCTCGCTTAGCGTAATGGTTATCATCGTAGAAAATGGAATCGGTGATCTGAGTTCAAATCCTTGACGAAGTCAATTCCATTTGGGTTCGCACTAATGCTCTTGGGAAAGGCATGAATTCATCTGTTCTCCTCTAACTATGGGTAAGTAGTAGGGCAGACTGGTTTCTTTAGCCTTGGTACATCAACCTGTCTAAAAGGAAAACTCTAAATTCAAACCTAATGAACTCCGCAAAAAAATTGATCTTGTGTCACATCTTATCCGTGGCGGGACGGGGTTGGGTAAATATATACATTGAAGCTCAAGATTTTTCGTTATGCATTGCTTCAAAATAATCCTTATTTATACTTAGTCGTTCTTTATGAAGCTTTGCTTAATCTTGTACATAGGCATCAGGTCGCTGACAGTACCAACTGTTACTCAGTGACTACCCAACTAAGTACTGATCGATTTCATCACTGCTCAACGTTGGTAGGAACCTGTAAACTCTGTGTGACTTGACAGTAAATCTTTAAAAAAAATTAAGCATGGTTTAGATTTAGCACAAGGCTGCAAGTGTAGGATGCCAACTCACTGCCATGTGCCATATCTTAGGTTCTTAAATGACTGAAAGGAATATCTCTAACTTGAACACCAGTCCAATATTCTAAACTGATGTTGTTATTTACTAAGCTTTGCTTAGAATAAAGCACTGGCCTTAGGTCGTTTATAGTACCCGCAGTTTTCTAGTAGTCAACCTTCTAAGTATTGACCTGAATAATTGCGGCTTAAATTAAAGTTTATTTTATTGTGAAAATCTTTGAGAAGTTCATTGAAAGAAAGATTGGAGAATTTTTTTTTTTTTTTAAATTGTTACACCCAACAAAACCGGAGATATTTGGGTCTGAAATTTTGTTTACATTTTTTTGAACAATGGGTTGTGAAAATTTGTAAGCCCAAAAATACACTGAATTTTAAAATCTCTTAAAAATCAACTAATACGAGATCTTAATATTTTCAGGACTTGTTTATTGATAAATTAATGTATCCTTGCATATGGTATTTTTAAGGAAACATTTAAAAAGTATTTTAAAATCAGTCAACCACTTTATTATTCAATTTTATGAAATTTGAAAATTAAAAGATAAAAAAAAGCTTAGACCGAACATAAATAATTATTGTCAGATTAAGATAATAATCTATAAAATTTAAATCAGTCTAATT
Source organism: Sepioteuthis lessoniana (assembly GCA_963585895.1). Lineage (NCBI taxonomy): Eukaryota > Metazoa > Mollusca > Cephalopoda > Myopsida > Loliginidae > Sepioteuthis > Sepioteuthis lessoniana. The sequence continues at coordinate 43,313,327 of OY757904.1, forward strand.
TTTTCTAACTTCTGTGAGAAGGTATAAAAATTTGATCTAAATCGTATGGCATAAACTACGATAGAAGTATATATTTTTTGCGAAGATTTTAGTAGTTTATTTTAATAAAATATATATTTTACTTGCGAAAAAATAAGTGAAAAAAAATTTTTTTGGTTTATTTTTATTCTTCCTTAAATTTGTTAATGACTTTAGACATTAAAAAAAATGTTATAAAACTTCGTCATTATATGTGTTTGGCTCATCGAAAAATATACATTTTAACAAATTCTTTTCCAGTGGAAGATATCAGATAGATATTGAAATGTTTCTAAAATCGTACAAGTGATCTACATTTGAGACCTACAGAAGACAGTTGTAGAAATAATTTTGGATAACCGCCCTTGTTTGGTTTTATTTTTCGTATTCAATCGCCAATTCCAGTGCTAATTCAGAGGGTATTTCTTGTTTTTCCATTTAATTCGCTACAGCGATATTTTTTTTAATTAAACTTTAATTTATCATAATTTCATTCACTTTAGCCTTTGCTAGATTTTCAAAATGTTTTTGCGCGCGCGCGCGCGCGCGCGCGCGCGTGTGTGTGTGTGTGTGTGTGTGTGTGTGTGTGTGTGTGTGTGTGTGTGTGTGTGTGTGTGTGTGTGTGTGTGTGTGTGTGTGTGTGTGTGTGTGTGTGTTGCGGGTGGCGGGGGTTACATGTTACTTATGTATGAATGACATAATTTATTCTGGTTAAATTACTGCTCCCTGAAAATAAAAAAAATTCTTTCAGTGTAAAGTTGTTCATTTCCTTCAAATTTAAAAAAGGACTATCGTTTTTAGTTTGTTTTTATTTTTGTTTTGTTTTTTTAGTTACTGATGTGTCAAGCTTGTTAATTGACATCCAAAGAAAAAAAGAGTTCTTCATTTTTTCCCCTTTTGTTCTTCCATACGTTAAATAACACAGGAGACAACTTTCGAACGCGTGTGTTTATGATGCACAGTCAAAGAGTAGATATGATGTAACAACGACTTCACCTTTGACTCATGTTAACAGAAAAACAGATCTTTCTTGCTGAAACAAATATTTTTGCTGCTATATTTTAAGTAATTAACATTTTTTACAGTCCAGTTAATTAAACATTAAATTGAATAATTTTCTTTTAATATAATTTCACGGGTGCCTAGTTTATTTTGGAAAAAAATTTAAACAAAAGGTTCGTTTTCTTGTTTACAGACGTATCCATCAGTTCCTAATTGAAGTATTTTGTTGACAAAAATGTAAACAATATTACAATGTACTCTAAAACTGGTTTCGAGTGCGCAAAACTTTTTTTTTCATTTATGACTAACTTCCCACTATTATCTTTCAAATAAAAACAGAAATTAAACTTCAAGGTAGATATCAAAATTTTCACCACGTTTAAAATGTGATGTTAAAAGTCCGTGTATATAACTAATGTTATCTTGATTATAGTTCTTTCCTATTCCAAATCATTGGATTTAACTTTTTTATGTACTCATTTTAAAATGAAAGTATAAATATTGAGTCTTCTAAGTGAAAATAATTTGTCTACAAAAGGATTAAACGTGGTCAAATTGCCTCTACATCTGACGTCTTAATTCCGGTTTGAAAAGTTTTCTCATCTATCGGGTAAAATCTACTGTATGTTAAAATACTCCCATTAGTCCTGGTTAAAAGTGCGATGAGGGTAATCCAGTGTAGAACTTTTTAAACCTTATGCAGATATCATTGAGGAACGAAAAAACAAAAATTGAATTTAAGAAATCATATTGTAGTTTACAAAATTTTTTTTAGTTCCTAATGGTACCTCCATCGAAAAAAATAAGGTCGAAAAAAAAGTTCGGCTTTGGGTTATCTTTACTGAGCTTTTAATCTAGACAAATATTTCAATCCTATTCTTTAAATAATGTCAGAAAAAATGTTTTTATTAATTTAGTTATTCATCCATTCTTGAAATTTCTCAAAGTTCTTTTAAAGAATTCCAAATCGATATAACCCAAAAACAGGCGTTCGAAATTCTGGAATCCTTTTGCATTAATCTTTGTATTTGATCTTTGGTAGGGCATTTTATGAATATCTATAAAATAAAATCACCATTTCAAGTTTTAAATCAAAAAATGTTTTGTTTTTGTTTGTTTGTTTGTTTTTTGTTTTGTTTTGTTTTTTCAATTATAGTGAGTGATTAAAGTTTATGGAATGAAATATGTCATATATCTTCCAGTATTAGTCAGTCACGGCTCTCAGCAGCTTCCTTTTTCAATAAACTGCATATAGTTATAACTGTTCTGGAGTAATCATGGATTTTCACAGATCAGTTCTTAAGAAAGGTCGTCGGTATTTATCCGATCTCTCCACTCACCAGCACCACAGTGCCTAAATGTGACACAAGGTTTATTTAATATGAGGAGTCTGATGGATCAAGTCTCCCAGGAAAGAGGGAATGCCAAAATAGTTCAGTTCCATCGGTATTCCCCAATAAACCCAACCCTTACTCTTTTAGTTGAAAAAGTAGGTGCTTTATGGGAGAAAGTCATCCTGATGCTGAGCTGATTCATTATTATGCCACCCTGTACGAATGTCAGAAGTGTAAAGGGGAAGATATAGCTTTTCCCTGTTGCCTTCTCTACGGTGCTGAATTCAGAGTTGCCGTCAATGCTATTTTACTGTAAGTAAAGTAAAGTTGGCGACCATAGTCGAGGGTGACCCCAGGTCTCCCTTTTCGATAGCTATTACAGCAAGGTGTAGGGGAGGGTGCTACTCTTTTCCCTGGATTGCTCCACTTTACCCTTGATCCGCATCTTACAATGCTGAGTGTTAAGCAAGGAGGCATCAAGTACCATTTTTTGAGTCTTTGGTATGACTCGACCAGGGATTGAACCCAGGTCTCCCGGATACTGCAGCCGAAGGTAATTCGGGTAAAATTGATGATAATCGCTGTTAAGATTCTTATCAATCTTAGCCAATGACTTTAATGGAGCAAACAGACTTTTTAAAATTGATTTTGCATTTAGGTTAACTGATGCTTTTCCGGAACATATTTCGATAATGATGAGAATTAATTTTGCTTTTCTGTGTAGTTATTAATTAAAACTAGTTTGATCTTGTACAGAGCCATAAATACAAAGCACTTGGTAAGGATCTCACTCGTGGTACTATGTTAATGGTCAACCAGCTTAATCTACTCACCACCTGACTACAATGAGGCACCTATGTTGCTATATATAATACTCAAGTATATAAGTTAGTAACGCCAAAAAGCAGTTCTAAATACGAGTCCTTATGGTCCACAAAGACATTTAATGAAAGAATACTTTTCTTGATAAATAATTACATGAACCTATTCTTTTCATTAAAATATTGTGAATTAATCATAGATGTTTTATTTGATAACTATATGCATGCACTCAGAGACTGGTTATTATCTAGTTTTTCTCAGCATATATTTCATTTTCAATGAATCTGAATAGTCGCGTTCTTGTGTGACAATCTGATGGAGATTGATTATTACGATTTTTAGAAGGAGCATATGTTTTCGGAAAGTCTATTTGCATGTATATTAATGTATGGGTACTTGTGTGCAGTTATCCAGACAGGCTGTGATTATGTGTATATATCTTTCTTTGTGTATCTAATTGCATATAAATGTATAAATTAGGGAAACCACAAAAAGAGGAAATTATTATTTGTTCAGGGTACAGTAGTGCCAAAAGCACATTACATTAGTTACAAATACTTGGGAAAACAAGTTAACTATTGTACTCTGTCTGTAGCCCTTTCATCAGTATGCTTCCTTTATTATCCATATATACAAACATGCACTTTCATCAGCAGAAAGACTTGTATCATACACACGTGAGTGAAAGTTTCAGGAATCATTGAATTTTAGTTAACAACTACTAAAGATTTTCAGTCTTTGCTCTTCTTCGGTCTTTATGTTGTCATGAAAGCCGTCTCTTAGATTCACTTAACAAAGTTTAAGGGAACTAATTTGCCAAGACACTTCAAATAAATATGTTTTTCATCTAGTCCCTTATAAACTCCTTGAAAATCTGTATCAAAAATTTTAGATATCCCAGGCTTCAAGGGATAGTTGTTGTTTACAATGCTTTGCTTAGTCTCTCGCGCCGTGTTTGGTAATAAAGTTACAGGAAAAAATCACAGAAAAAAAGTCGCAATTTTGGTTAGGAAAAAGTTTCAATTAATTTATGATGGCCAGTTATGGATTAGGGTTAAGTTTTGTAGAGAAATATGTTTTTTCTTCGAGTGAAACGTAAGGAATTTATCGAATAAACACTTGGTTTAAAATTCATTTTTTGTTGGGGGTTACTTGGATTCTCGCACGCGGACCTAACTAGGTTTATACAATCTGCTGTTTTTAAGTGGTCATTCACTTAATAATGAGCACGGTGATTACTGCTTGACTTCTGTTCAAGATCCTCTTGTTGCAGCCGCATAGATAAAGTTCTTTATATTTATCCGTCACTTGAAAGGTCTGGTTTTCCGTGACTGGGAAAATTATAGAGTTTAGCTTCTGGATGATGGTTAGTCTCCCAAGCAATAACTCCTTCATTGCTCTAAAGGGAGAAAGTCAGAGTTAACGCCTGAGCAGAAGCTATTTTTGACACCACTTTCGCAACAAACATTCAACCCTGGGGGTGGGGTGGGGGCGATAAATTCACTTCATATGGTAAATAATACTTTAAGAATCTTATCAATCAAAATCTCTCTTACTACTTAAAACTTACGTTTATTTTTCTTAATTGATTATAACGGAAATTGCTGAATGCGTTTTTGGCAAAAGAGAAAAAGAGATTCGTTAAATGAGGATTTTTCAATCAGTAATTTTTGGTTTCGTTATTCTTATGGGAACATTTTCTGGGTCACTTTAATCTCTCTCGTGTATGACAGAGTTTTATAAGCAGTGTAATTTTCTTCTTATAAGTTATGTATATTTTCATTTTTATGTACTTTGACATGCGTAGAAATGTGTTGTAAAAAACAAGTTTATGTGTGTATTTAGTTGTGTATATTCACGTCCATTTGTAAATTAAAGTGTGAATATGTTTGTTATTCCTCAAACGACCGAAATATGTTATAATGCTACTAAACCAAAAATTCCATGCGCCTGATTACTTCTAAATTTACGCTGCTCTATCGGTGGGGCTTAGAAATAATTACCTGAAACCATATAATTACTAGTATTGAATTGGAATACTTAAACCATCCGACCATACAATACTTAATCATCATCAAGTCACGCTGACAGCACGGAATTCCCCCCCTCTCTCTCTCTTTAATCTATCGCTCCCGGCAGATCTTCCAAACTACATCTTGTGTCAGTACTGAACTGATGTAAGTAAGTCCTTGCTAGTCGACTAACACAGTAAGAATATCGCTTATGAATTCGTCCTTGCTTCTCTAGTATTTCCCCGCATATCTTATTCGTCTTACTTGAATGGTTTTTGAGATGGGAGGTAAGTGGCTGCACAGCTGCTGTTAAAAAAAAAAGAATACCTGATATCATAAAACAATGTGCAAAAAGCTCTTAAGAAATAACTACACAAAAAATGTAAATATACATGTACAGTGAACGCGATTCCTTAACCTCTAGGCATGAAATAACTCTAAGTGGGGTTTCATGCCGTTAAAATCAATCACTTTAGCGTTACGATTACTAAAACTGATTCTGATACTTAACTGGCACTCGTTTCAGATGAGTTAAAAAATATATAAGCTTAACTTCATGGCAGCATCTACTCCATCGTCTAAGAGGAGTGGGGTCAGGTTTAATTCCGGTGGAACTTAGTTATTCTTGGCACCGCCCCCAGACGTACATTCGAGCCTGTGAAGGCCTCTACTTTAAAATCACTTAGAACTGAATCCTAGTTTTAGCGAACAGACAATGTAAATTAAACAAATACTGACTTACGATATGTAAACAATCATGCCACTAACGAGGACATAGAATTCACTAAGCTTTTGTTATTTTAGCCCACAAGTCTAATATTGTTAACAGTACCTAATGCTCTTGAGTAGTTACTCATCTAATTATTAATCAAGCTCATTGCTGCTTAACTTCAGTGATCTGTCAGGAGCCGGTATTTTCAACGTACTTTGGCCATTTGTCTAGGGAACAAGGACACATGCAGGAAAAACTGGTATACATATAAAATCAAATTATCTTACTACAAAGTTACAAAGTTGATATTTCAATTAGATTATGGCGGGAAACTTGTAATTTTATTTTCGAATAGCGAGGATCAATTTTGAACACAGAGGATATTTAGCTTTCTTTTTTATTAAAAGAAAGTCTCGTGCGTTTAACGTTTAGCAGTAAAACAGATTTTATGTTTACAAATCAGATAAATAAATGTAATATTTCTTATAAATGCATCGTTAAAAGTTGTTTAACACCAAAGCATTTTTAAAGAAACCAAGAGTATTTTCTTATCAATTTAAAGAAACTATAACGATAACTATGATATGAAAACTTGGGGAGTAATTTTCAATATGCTACAAATTATTCAGAATTCAGATCTTGGACGAAGCTGTTTGTGTTTTACTTCACGTTTATGCCCTTAGAAAAAGCATTAATACAACTGTTTTTTCTCCCTTAGCTATGGATAAATCGTGAGACAGACTTGGTTCTTTTCTTTGGTCTTGATTAGACAATCAATCTAGGACAAGGAGAACACTGAATTTACTCCGCTTAAAGATTGAACTTGAATCACATCCTGCCCGTAGTGGAGGGTTTGGGAAATACATGCAAGTTATTCAGATTCAAATTCCTATCCTTTTTGGTTTATTGCTACATTTTGACATATTTGATCATTGGTTTTTCTTATTGTCTGAAATTTTAAAATGAGCCATTATCATTGTTTCCTTAATTCAGATTAGTTGGCAGAGAATTCAATCAAAACAATAAATTATTTCATTTTCGCTGACACAATTTCATTGAATAGGCACAAAAGTATGTCTCGAGTATAAAATTATATAGGGTTATATCGTGAAGATATGAAAAGTGGGTAAATCGACAGAGCAAAATCAGGAATAGATTGGATGAAGTAAAACTTCCATATGTAGAACCTAAATCTTCTTTATGTAAGCGTTTTGCAATGTGTAATTATCCTACAAAAATAACCCTCCTTTTCGATTGATCGGTGAAGCTCGTTTTCCATTTGTCAGCTTAAGCGCTTCCAGTTGACGACACTACCTCAAAATCGACTGTTTACAATTAAACACTTCATGATAGCCAATCAAAACAGAGCTTTACTTTCACACATTATAAGCTTGGCATTGGCTGAGGTGCAGATTTTTCGCTTGAGCCATTGTTTTGTGCTGCGATTCGGAGAGATTCAGTTTCTCTCTTAAGGTTTCATTTTCTTAGCCACGTCCAGGTTTTCTCGTTTGAGATGTTGCTTATTAGCCGTTTAAAACGTTCATAGAGTTGTTTTTCTTCCCATATTTGTTTTCTAGTTATTTTCGTTCTGTTAGTCTTCGTGTTGTCAGTATTGTTTCTGGTGGCTATAACCAGTCCTCCGCATTTTTTATGTAGTCTTCGAGTGGTTGTATCAATGCGTCAACGCTGTCTTTAATGCTGGCAAGTCCTCTTTGTAGTATGTCAACGTCATCTCTGGGATATAATACATTATGTATGATCAGTAGTTTTCTTGTTCTTTGGTCCATTTTCTTAAGTTCTTCTCTGGTCCACTTCAAGAATAGTCCCGAATATCTTACGTGGGGTACAGTCCAGGTATTTATTCCTTTGATAAGGTTTCTGCTGCATAGTTTGTCTCGAATAGCTTTCTGATTCTCCTGAAATACACATTCTTAATTTTTTCTTTCATCTCCACTTGTTTGATGGTCTTAACAAGTATTTGTAGGTTTCTTTTTCTCTGAGCGTTTTAATTTTCTCTTGATTTGGCAGTTCCATTCCGTCCGTCAGGCGTCGTTTGCCAATTTTCGTTTCTAGCATGGCATAATTTTCTATGCCAAATTCCATCCCTATGTCTTGACTGTATAATCTCACTACGTGTATTAGAGTTTCCAGTTCTTTTTCATTTTTTGCAAACAGTTTGATGTCGTTTATGTACATAAGGTGATTGATCTTTTCCTGCGATTTACTAAGTTTGTATCCGGCTGTGCATTTTCCGAGTATGTGGTTAAGTAGCATCATCGCAATTATAAATAGTAACGGTGATAGTGCATATCCTTGAAATATACCCCTTTGGACCCTCCTGCTATCAATTCCACTTTCCAGGTTTTCATGGTTTTCTCGATAACGTTTATGACTTCATCTGATATTTCATGCATTTTAAGGCAGTTTATAATCCAGCTTTGCGAAACCATATCATTGCCTTTTTGTTGTCAATCCAGGCCGTAGCTAGAGTTTTCCGTCTAGTCTTGCTCTCGTTGAGGATGTGCTGATCTATGTAGTGTAGCTCTCCTGTGCTTCTGGATCCTTTGCGGCATCCTTTTTGTTCTTCAGAGAACAATAGGTGGCTTGTTAGTGAGTAGTAAATCTCTTCCCTTATTTGTGCAATTAATATTTTCCACATCTTCGGTAGGAAGGTTATGGGTCTGTAGTTGTTTGGAGCGGTTCCTTTGAGGGGGTCCTTCTGGATCAATGTGGTCTTTCTTTTGGTTATCCATTCGGGTACGTGTGCTCCTTGTTGGCATCTGTTCATTTCGAGTGTTAGTCTGTCGTGAATGGAGGTGAATTTCTTGAACCAGAATCCATGTATTCCATCATGGCCAGGCATATTCCAATTTGATATTTTTTTAGTGTCGTTCTGAGTAAATCGATGTGTATTTCCGCTTTCGCGCCTTCTTCGAGTCCTTTCTATTCTTTAGTCATGTTGCTTATACATTCGGCTTTTTTGTTACGTTCGCTTGGTTGTCATATTTTAGTCCAAAATTATTCGGTTTCTCTTGCATCCAGTCTTTGGTATTTTTTCGTGTCATCTCTCCCCACTTGTTGTTAGTATTTCCTTTTCTTGTTTTGGAATGTCCTGTTTTGTCTATATTATTTACCCTGTGTCGATATCTTTTTAATCTTCCTTCTTTCGCCAGTACTTTCTAGTTTATTTCCTCAGGTTGTATTGTTTTTTGTTTTGTTTTGGTTTTTTTTGTGTGTGTGTTGCCGTTTCCTTTTTGCCTTTACATGTTCCAGCGTTTTTCCTTTGTTTTATGATTTTGACCTGTTTTCGTAGATTTTTTTATCTGCGTTTCCAGTCGAATTTACCATCAAGGTTTTGATTTTTCCTTCGTGCTCTTTAAGGGGACCTCGATTTTCTCACAAACTAATTTCGCTCCAACATAGATCAGTTCATTTAATTCGGTTATATTAATTGTTGATATATACATTAGTACTTGATTTATTTTTTCCGTTTCCGTTTTGACTGTTCTCCATTCTAAGTTTCTTAGTGATTGTAAGGTAGTCTTTTTTCCATTGATAATTTTCTTTAAATTTTCTAAATTTATTTTTGTTCTTGTCTTTGTGTTTGCTTTGTATCGTTTGGTTGTGTGTCGTTTGGTTATATGATGTTTCTACTTTCAGAAGTTGGCGGTTCATTTCGGTTTGACTGTTTTTGTTTGTCAATACTTGGTGTGTCTGATATTGTATTACTATCTTGTTCACTATATGTATTCTGGTGTATTTCTAGTATTTCAAGGTCAGAAAACCAACCTTTCTTTATTATTGTTCCAACTTGGTCAGCAAGCCTTTGGCTTGTTGTCAGAAAACTAGCGCATTCTTGCCAGATCTCTATCATTCTTTTTCTATATCATCTTTGTATAGGGTTGCTCCTAAAATAGCAGTGCAGTGCAAGTTGATTGTCTTCCCTCGTCCATGTTTTGTGTTTGCGTCTCTGATTTGTGTGGTTCCTTAGATCGTCATTCCTGTACCCGATAAAAGAACAGCCAACATTCGCAGGATGACTATGGGGTCTCCCATGTTGGCTATCAGGATAGCACCAGCCGATCATGACACCCAGGCCTGTTGCCTGGGTCACACGTTGTGTCATATTTTGATTCAACATTTTTATCATGGGTGGTATATTGTGGCTATACCAGACCCAGGGGTTGTTTAAAATCTACGCGCCTGACACAGACGTTACCTGGTTTTCTTAAAGAGAACTCTTAAGCGGGTCACACATAAAAAAGAGAAAAAAAAAGAAAAAAGTTTTTCCCCTTCTGTTTTCTTTTTCTCGTTTTAATTCTTGTCCTTCCCACCCGTACTTTCCTTAAGTTTTTAAGTCCACATTTATTCTACTTTTGAAATTCAGAGGTATTGTAGGTCCCGAGCAATTGACTAGTATTTCTGGGCCATCGTATGTGCTTACGCAATTTATAGAAGTCGACTTGTGGGAACCAGTTATTGTAGGATTAAGCCCTGTAAGGATTATTTCTATCTGGTTACTCTTAGACCGACAAATAATAATATTAATATTAAAACCAACGACAGAAAAAATGATTATTGATATCAACATTTGACCGATAATCTAGTTACCTTCAGGAGTTGTCAGCGTTGGATTAATGCTCGACAATAGAGCTCTGTCGACCAGTCCGACTTTTGACTTAGATTCTGAAAGCATGTGTGTGAACATTTTTGCCCCTCCCCAAATTGTTTTTGTTTTTTTTTTTGTTTTTTTGTTTTTTGTTTTTTGTTTTTTTTTTTGCTTTGCTTTTTTTTCCTCTACGCTTAATTACTTTGGCGGAAAAGAAAGAATTCTATTGAATAGATACTACCCTTATACGGACCACTAACAATAATAATAATAATGATGATGATAATAATCATGTTAATAACTAAGACAGAAAACATGCTTCTTAATACCAATATTATTATTATTTACCCATTTCTCATTACTTGTGATGATTCTTTCCGGAAACCGTTTATTAACATGACAAACTGATGTTGACACGTCGATTAAGTTAACTACCTCTCAGATTATGTGAAAAGCTTTGGGCAGCTTCTGATACTTTACCTAGCTTATTGAAGTGAGTTATAATTGTAGCATGATTGTATTAAGTAGTTGTGCAATTTCTCGCATTGTCAGCTAAGAATTTTCGTTAATTACGATTAGTACATTTTGGTAACCGATTGAGGCAAAACTGTTTATGTAGAGCCAAAACCTGTGTGTCAAGAACGAGTGGAACCTTTAAGGTTAAGGACTGATTGATCCCAGTGATCAGTATAATGAGCGATTTTTTTAGAACTTTTCTATCAACAATTTCTCAACTAGCTCCACAAGCATAAAACTGTCAGAAATTTTCAAATGACGATGTCTAAGTATTGCATTTAATAAAAGAGCTTAATATTTGCCATAAATATAACAAAGTTTCCTTTGATTGATTACCTATTAGAGAGTGAGAGCAATGATTGAACCCATTCCCTTTTTTATTGTATAAGAGCCTTACATTATTACTAATGAGGTGAGTTCATTCTTCACAATTATCCTAAAATTGTGGCTCTTTATTCACATTGAGTTTTATATACTAATGGCCTTATGCCACACGAATCTAAACAATAAATATTAACTTAGTATAACATAAAGTCACAAGTGTGTCACATGCAGTAGTAAAAAAAACACATCTGCAAGACTAACTTTCTAATTATTACTGCAATTCGTAGTGCCTGGATCGACGGTATTATCGAGGCTATTTCATTTCCATAATATTAATGCAGCGAAAAAAATACATTAGAAATTAATGCAACAAAAGGTGGTGTGTTAAGAGTATCATTATAATTATAGTCATGTATTCTATTTTTATGTATTTGTGTATTTACCGGGTGGGCTTGGCAATTGAGAATATATTATAACATGAAGAGTAAACGGAGAGCTTTTTCTATTTCGCAATCCAAAGAAGCTGCAAAACTCAAACTCTCACGACCACTATTTACAAAGCTGCATTCCGATTATTCGTGAGATCGTAATTGACTCAAATAGAAGTGCTGTCAAATTTCTCTGTCTACCTGTGGAGACTTCACAAATTTTGGAATTTAATTCGCTTACCAGGAAAAAAGATAAAATTGTGACTAAATTGTCCTCCAACTTTTTTCTTTCTTCAACAATAATCGTCTTGTCTCTTCTGAGTACAGAACATGCGCAAGGATTCCTAACTGAGATCATCTTCATTCAACCAATTTTAATTTTTTTTTAAATAATAATGAATAAAAAGAGTGCTAAATTAGGGACAGAAATCTGTTTTAAAAGTGATATTTTTGTCATATAAGTGACCAAAATTACTCAATATGCATAACACCAACACTACTATCACTCCCCTCTTCTCTTTCTCTTTCCCTTCCCCTCTCGTCATTCTCTCTCCCCGCATCATTTTTATGCTTGTTTGTTTATTTTTTTGGTTTTCATGGCATATAAACCTTTGTAGGTTATTTAATGCCAAATCCATTTTTATACAAATAAACAATTCTATTTCAAAAAATTCATTTTAGCATAAGTACACAGTTTGATTATCAAAAACATTACTACTTCAAACTTTTCAGTTTATTCAAACAGTTCTAATTCAAACAATTTAGTTTAGTATAAGTATAGTTTTTGTTTACACACAGTTAAATGTCAAAACAATTCTTTTTCGAATAATTCAATTTAGCGTAGAAAAATTTCAATATCAAAAACAGTTCTCTTTCAAGCAATTCAGTTTAGTGTAAATACAGTTTCAATATCAAAAACAGTTCTATTTCAAACAATTCAGTTTAGCAAAAGTACACAGTTTAAGTATCACAGTAGTTCTATTTCAAGTAATTTAGTTTAGCATAAATACACAGATTAGTTCTATTTAACTAATAGATAGAGCCCTATCAGGTACTGCCACTCGGAGACAGAGTAGACCTGGTAGCGATGGCAATGAAGGTGTAACCTCACCATCAGATTGTTTTATGCCATATCCAGGACACTCGTTAGCGGGGGTCTTACCCCTCTGCAGAGGTGCAGACGGTGTATTCTCCAATACACAGAGTAAAATGTAAAAACCGTTTTATTTCATTCAATTCAGTTTAGCATAAGTACACAGTTTAAATGTCAAAACAGTTCTATTTTAAACAATTCAGTTTAGCATAAATACGCAGTTTAAATGCAAAAACAGTAAACTCTCGAAATCATAGTTAAGTTCTATAAGACCCATAGTTAGGACCCTATCAGGTGCTGCCACTCAGGACCAGAGTGGTACTGGGAGCGATAGCAATGAATGGGTACTCCACATTCCCCAAAGCTCCAGCAATACGGGAGCCTCACCATCAGATTGTATAGTGTCAAACAGGACACTCATTGCAAGGGGTCTTACCCTTCTGCAGAGATGCAGTCGGTGTATTCTACAGCCCCAGCCGACTGGGAAAATCTTTTATACAGCACCAACCCAAAGTTACTTCCTCTATTCTGAACGAAGCAACTTGCGTTTCACTTCGCGCAGATGTCCTTGGGAAAACCAAAAATCCTATCTTTTCTCCTCTCTGCTAGTTTTTTATACTTGGGAAAACTGAATTCAAGCCATAATGACTCCACTTAAGAATTGACTTTGTGTCACATCCTGCTCGTGGTGGAGGGGTTGGATAAATACATACATTGAGTTATCTTTCATGTACGGTCTCGTTAAAGGCATGTATCTGTCTCATGAATATGCATTAAATTTGATAACCATCAGTTTTCCTTTTTGTTGTCTATTATCTAAACTTTCACCAAGCTATGGGTTTAATAGTATTACTGACGATCTTCTACAAGGATGGTTTGGGCATTGAATAACCCACAAAGGAGGATATGCTATTGAACAAAGAAACCAAACGTAATTTTTTTCTCTTCTTTCCGACGATTTTTTTTTTAAATTTAGAAATTAGATAACAGATACTTATCAATTTACATCGCATCTCCGTTAGGATGTAAATGGTAAAGTGACCATTGCTAGTTAGTGTTTCTCTGTGACGTAATGATTGAAGTGTTTTCCTGCAGCCTCGAAATAAGCTGTTACCTTCACTTTCGGACTCATACCCTTTGGAGAAGTATGGACTTCCTTGGTGAAAGGTATGAACCCAGCGATGGGTTATATAGTACTACTGCTGTTCTTCTGCAAGGGTGGCTTTGGTATTAAATAACTTGCGACTGTTGATATACCATTAAAACAAAGAACCCAAACCATTACTAGCGAGTACAATCCTCATTGAGTTTTGTTTTACGTTCGTGGCCTTGTGCCGGACTAAGATAACTTTAATTATTATTCACACTGCGTTTTTATCATTGAAAAGTTTGTTTGACATGACAAGCCAATTCAATAGAATTAAACATTGAGAGTTGAACGGAAACACGATTCTATTTATTTATTTTTTGTTTAGATTTAATTTGCACATTGTAGGCCATTCCTGTGCATTTTTAAATCATAAAATGATAGTTATTTAGATATACATCTAGTGAGTAGATATTATTCAGCCATATTTCCTGTATTTTGTTAATTACTGGATACTTTTTGAAAGTAACAGATTTTGACTCCGTGTACTAAAGTCAATAAATTCTTAAGATATGTAGATAAGTCGAAAGATATGAATAGAAAAAAAATGAAAGAAAAAAGAAAGATCTGAACTGAACAAATATGGAACGATATGAACTGATAGATAGATAGATAGATAGATAGATGTGAACTAAAAGAAAGAAGATATGAAGTGAATGAAATTGATGACGACGGATAATGGCTTTTTCTTTGGACTGGGATACCAGATAACTTTTAAACAATACACTATCTATTTTCATTGTTTATCTTTTTTTTCTTCTTGAAGTTTTTTTTTCAAAAACTTGAACCTATCTTAACAATTAAATAAGACATGATTGCAGCAATCTAACTTTTACAAGTTTTCTTTGTGTTAATAATGACAAATAACAAAACCATATGCAATAAACGTTATCTATGTCTTTACCAAGCGCGGATTAGTTCTATTACTTTCACTTTTTCTCTTTCTCCTCACACACATGTGTGTGTGCGTGCGCGCGCGCCCATACGTGTAGATAAGTCAGTATATCCGAAGCTTTATGAGGAAAAGAATTAGCTTAGACAAAAAATCAACAAATATGTTAACATAATCTCTTTCCTTGTCGGTTGGTTGTTTTGTTGTTTTATGATATATCAGTCCTTGTTGGTTATCTAATACCAAATTATGTAATATGATTCGTAAACAAATAGTTTGTTGGTAACATTTTCAAACAAGCCAGAGCTCATTTATTTGCACACAGTTAAATGGTTTCAAGTATCACTATCTAACATTCATACTTCAACTTGCTCACAGTTAAATAGTTTTAAGCATTTCTATCTAATATTAATTCAATTTAATATCAGTCATTTGTAGAGTTAAATGGTTTCAAGTATTACAAATGATTAAACTGTTCTATTTGATCTATAGATTTGACCCAAACTACTACTACCGCTCCGGATCGGAGTGGATCTGGTAATAATGGCAATGAAGGGGTACTCTACATTCCTCCAGGGCTGTAGGCACACCATCACTTGCAGTTTACTGTCATGCCCAGGATACCCGTTGGGTGGGGTCTTATCCTTCCACAGATATACAATCAGCGTACTATACAGCTGCAGATGACTGGGCTGTCTTTCCTTGTCACTACATTTACCCCAATCTTTCTCCATTAATTACATGTATCAAATATTATACACGAAAAAACTGGAATCAAAATTTAGCTAATGATTATATGTAAGACTACGGTCTTATTGATCCACCTTCGTCTAACAGACTACAAGGCAGAAAACGTTATGGTGAATTCGTTATCTATTATCTAAACATGAATGATTTCAATATCTAACAATGAAAATTAACTTGAAGCATTCAATACCACCACTAATTTCAAACATATACCAAAACATCACAGGGAAATTTATTGCTTTATTCTCTTGATTTATACATTTTCATTTTTTCTTTTTTCCGACTGAAACTTATCATTGGTATTGCTGATTTTACATGTTCACACTGAAAAAACATTTGATGGGATTGTTTTGATACAAACATCACGTTCGTGTGAATTAATAAGTATCATCTATTCGGGATCTGCGAAATGACACAACTTTTCTTCAGCTTCTAATGCCATAAATGTAGCAATAAAATTCTTCAAAAAAGTAAAGCTAATATTTTTTACCGTTAAGGCCCCACATCGAGGTTTAATGATTAGCAAACTGGACTCGCATATAATTACTGTGACTAGTGAGTTCAATCCTCACTAGATAGATCCATGCCTCTGGCCTTGTGCTAAAGTTAAGCTGAACAAGTGATTATTTCCACCGTTATCTCTGACAGTCACGTGATCTGGATGGTTTCATTTTTCTTTCATTTTTTTTCCATTGGGAGAATGTCTCAATTGAACTGCAGATGGAGTGATCCTACTGCTTATGTAAATGAAGAGACTCGAACAAGAAAGACATTCTTTTTCTTTTCTTTTCTTTTCTTATCTTTTTTTTTTCTTTTACTATTCATGATTTTTGTCCTCATAAACAAAATTTAATTTTTTTTCGTTTGAGCCACTATACTGTCAGAAAATAAATTATTTTACTGCATTGCCGGTTTTGACTTTATTCATTGTAAGGTGTATATTTAACCACGTCACTGTCCAATGCTTATATACATTTTTCCTGCGTATGTACAATAATAGATAAGCATTAAGAACTTGAAATGATTAACCTTTTCAACAAATTATCAATAAAATTTATCTTAAAAAATTCACTTGTACATACACAAGAAAAACTAAATAAAAATAAAATTGTGAGATACTCCTTGTTAGTTATATATATATATATATATATATATATATATATATATATATATATATATATATATATATATAATGATTTTTTATAGCTTCAGAATTTGAAAATTGCTATTAGTAGTGGATTCATCCTGAAAAGAATTTTTTCCTGTGTTACTGCAGAGGACGACCACAGGAAGAAAAACTGAATATATATGTATTCTTTAAAATGAATAGATCCACAAGGAATTTGTTTTTAAGTTATTTGGGGGGGGTTCAACATGTGTTTCTGGCGTTTTACGTCGTCTTCAGGAAGTAAAATTGTTTGTTCCTGTGTTCCCTTTGATTTATATAGTGGCGGCTGTTTTGATAAGGTTGTGGTTCTTTTTAATTCCAGGATTTGTGTCTGCGAATTTTTTGTTGGAGTTAATTGTACATGATAATTTTTTGTCTCTACAAGAGTCATTTCTCTCTTTCTCTTTTTTCTCTTCGTTTTCTTTTTACAAAAGTGTATTCTGTGTGTTTGTATTTCTGCGTAGGCACTCATGTCCATGAATGTGTATATACTTTGGGATTTTTTCTTAATGTTTTTTAATCCATGATAGTTGATATGCCGTAAAGTTTAGATAGCTACTAATCTTCCTCCTCGAGTGATTGTGTGTGTGTGTGTGTGTGTGTGTGTGTGTGTGTGTGTGTGTGTGTAATTTTTTCTCCTTTATCATTCTTTTCCCCTAAATAATCTACAATAGTTGATGTGTCATAAATTTCCACTGACTACTAATTTTCCTTAGTGGAATCTTTAAAATAATGCAAGTATACCAAACTGACGACCGCAAATTATTCCAAATAAAAAAAAAAAAAAAAACCTTCATAGAAAAAAAAAAAAAAAAAAAACCTTCATAGAAAAATCCGAACCCATATTAAACAAAACTTAAATATACACACAGAGACAGACAGACACACAGAAACACACACTCAGTCACACAGGGAGGAAAATTAGTAGTCATCTAAACTTTAAGGCATATCAACTATCATTGATTATTTAGGAGGAAGAAGAGTAATTAAAAAAAAAAAACGAAAGTATATACACTTACATGGACACGAGCATCCATGCAGATATAAAAACACACTAAATACACTCTTGTAAAAAGAAAGAGAAAAAAGAGAAAGCGAAAAACAACACCTGTAGAGACGAAAATTTGTCACGGACAATTAACTTGAACTAAAAATTCACAGACACAAATCCTGGAATTAAAAAGAACCATAACCTTATCAAAACAGTTGCCACTATTTAAATCAAAGGAAACACAAGAACAAACTATTTCACTTCCTAAAGACGACATAAAACGCTAGAAACACGTGTTGAAGAAAAAATGACTTTAAAACAAATCCCTTTGTGGACTTATTCATTTAAAAAAATATTTTTCTCTCATTAGACCAACAAAAAAGTTATATGTATATGTGTGTGTGTGTGTGTGTGCATATGTATACTTATATACATATACGTATATATATATGTGTGTGTGTGTGTGTGTGTGTACGTATATATGTATATATATGTGTATGTATATTGGCCATTGATCTGACGAGTAGAGTATTCGCCAATGATTCGGGAGACCAAGGCTCAATCTCAGGTCGAGTCGTACCAAAGACTCAAAAAATAGTTCTTGATTCCGACTTGCACTCAGTATTATAAGGTACGGATCAAGGTTAAAGTGGAGCAATTCCGGGAATGGAGTAGCGCCCTCCCTTACACCATGGTGTAGTAGCAATTGAAGAGAACCTTCGAGTCACCCTCAACTATGGTCACCTACTTTACTTACTTTTTACATATGTAAATATATATATATCATCATCATCATGTCGCGCTGCCAGCACGGATGACCCTCACACGCCACCCGTCTCTATCATTCATCGCTCCCGGTAGGTCGTCAAGGCTACATCCTGTATCAGCACAGAGATGTTGTATATAGGTTCTAGCTGATTGTCCTGCCTTTGCTTGTCAATGTGAAGGAATCCACATGAGTGTGTCGCTTATGAGTTCGTCCCTACATCTCCAGCAGTGTCCTGCATGTCTGGTTCATCTAACTTGGATAGTTTTCGTGATGGGTGGTAAGTGGCCGTACAGCTGCTGCTTTGAGGGATGCTTCCTCCAGGACTTGTTCACTACAGCTCTCAGCATTCTTGTGTAATTGCCGTCAAGCTTTTTCTCCAGACGTTTAGTTAGCGCCCATGTAGTGCATCCATATAGCAGTATCGACACGACCGCTGCTTAGAAAAAACTGCGTTTTATTTTATCAGTCAGGTCTGACATTCAGGTGACCGATAACCTATCGATAGCTGTCCATGTCTTTGCTAGTTGCGTGTTGATGTCTGTCTCGGTTAATGAGACGCTGCTTCCTAGGTAGGTGAACTTGTCCACTCGTTTCAAAGAACAACCATTGAGTGTGGAGATGTCGCCTCTTTGATTAAAGCACATTTTTCCGTTTTGTCTGTGTTGACATGGAGGCCTATGCCAGCAGCTGCTCGTTCCAGACTATGTAGCTGGCATAGAACCCAAAATTGAGAAGATACTTAGGAGGAACAAAAATGGCTTTCGGAGAAATCTATCCTCGACATCACAAATTTTGACTATCCGTCGAATTGTAGGTGTACGTGCAATAAACCTGGAAGCAACAATATTATTTGTCGACTTCTCCAAGGCCCTTGGCTCCATACACAGAGGGAAGATCGAGCAAATACTACTCGCCTACGGCCTGCCCAAAGAAACCGTCGCAGGATGCTATATAAAAACACGAAAGTAAAAGTTCGTTCTCCGGATGGAGACACAGACTACTTAGACATCGTAGTAGATGTGCTGCAAGGAGACACATTAGTCCCATACCTTTTTATCATCTGTCTAGACTACGTGCTTAGAACGTCTATAGATAAAATGAAAAACAGCGGTTTCAAATTGACAAAGGAAAGAAGCAGAAGATACCCCGCTCAAACAATTACGAACGTGGACTACGCCGATGACATAACGCTTCTGGCCACAAATGTATATATATGTATGCATATATATCAATTTATATATATGTATATATACTTATATATATATATATATAAACACACACACACACACATATATATATATATATGTATATATATGTGTCCAAACTGCATCGCCCTTCGCGCGGGAAAACAAAGGGGTGTTCTGCTGAGGGTTGAACTCTGATCCCAGTGTTCGAAAAATCATCTACAGAACTCAAAATCAAATCCAAACTAAATTTACTTCGATGCCAAAACACAGTTCACGTAGCGACATATAATGTTCGGACTTTAAATAGAATTGGTCACTTGGCTGAGCTGACAGCGTCTGCAGCAGAGCATTATCTATACAGTGCATGCATACAAGAAAATATATACAACAATAGCGAACTAGAAATAAAATACTTTAATATTGTTAATGAATGGTCGTTTGTTTCAGTATCTGCATAGAAAAACGCCGTTAATGCTGTGATAGAGGGGGTAGAAAGGCTTCTCGGTCCTTGAGCCCAAAAATCACTAAATAGTATTGTGAAAATACAACCGAGAATGATGCGAGGTTTATTTAACGGTGACCCAAGCACAGCAATTATCTCCTGCTACAGTCCCAACAATGCTAGTGATGAAACGAATATTATCAACTTCTATATGTCCGATGCATTCCCAAATACGACGTTGTAATCATTGGTGGGGACATGAATGCTCAAATAGGCAAAGACGAAATTCTGCTTACACAACACGTCAAACTAACAAATTCTGCTTACACAACTCGTCAAACAGAAATGGGAAATATCTAACAGACTTCTCACTCGAAAACAGACTAACATTACTTAATATTAAATTTCGAAAAAGGTGGGAAAAACTATGAACCTACACCTACCCCAATAATGCTAAAGCACTAATAGATTATATACCCATGAATAAAGTGGATAAATAGTGCTCTGAACTGTTAGGCATACTCCTCTTTTGACGGAGTATCTACTGATCACAGAAATGTCACAGCAAAGATACGCCTGAGTCTGCGCAGAAATAAGATACAGTCAAAACCACACGCTACGATTGGTCCTCACTAACCAATTGAACGTCGACAGATCTAATCAAAGAAAATGGTTTTACGCTAAAAAAAAAAAAGGGGGCAAGAAGCAGACGATACCCCGCAGAAACTATTACAGATGTAGACTATGCAGATGATATAGCGCTTCTTGCAAATACGCCTAACGAAGCAGAATCCCTGGTTCATAGACTGGAATAGGCAACAAAAGTCATCGGCCTCAACGTAAACGCAAACAAAAGGGACTTCATGTGTTTTAAACGAGAATGGGCCATCTCCACTGAAATTAAAAGACAAGTTCATGTACCTCAGCAATAATGTCTACTGAAAGTGATGATAATATGCGCCTAGCGAATGTGTGGACTGCTGTCAATAGGCTACCCGATGAAATAAAATGGGATTTCTTCCAAGCAGCAATTGTATCAATACTACTGTACGGATGCACCACATGGACACTAACAAAATGCATTGAGAAAAAGCTAGATGGGAACTGCACAAGAATGCTACGAGCTATATTAAACGAATCTTTAAAGCAACACTTTACAAAACTGCAGCTGTACGGCCACTAACCTCCCATGTCTAAAACCATCTAAGTAAGACGAACAAGACACACGGGACACTGATGGACAGCAAAGACGAACTCAGAAGTGAGTTTCTTATATGGACCCAAAAACATGGACGTGTCAGTGTTGGCAGACCAGCAAGAACTTATCTACATCAGCTCTGTGCAGATACAGGATATGATTTGAAAAACCTACGGGGAGCGATGGGTGATCGGGACTGATGGAGAAAGAGAATCAGGGAAACCCGTGACTTCATGATTATATATGCATGTATATATATATATATATATATGTGTGTGTGTGTGTGTGTGTGTGTGTGTGTGTGTGTGTGTGTGTGTGTGTACATATATATATATAAATTATGCTATGTATGATAATATATATATATGTATGTATGTATGTAAATAATGCTATGTGTATATAAAATTCTATTTATAAACGTATGTATATGAGTATGTATATAATTCAATGTATATATATGTATATGTGGATATATATAATTCTATGTATACATAAGTTATATATGTATACATATAATTCTATGTATAAATATATATATATGTATATATGTATCTATATATATGGAGATAGATATATGTTTATATATGTATATATGTATATATATGTATGTGTATATATGTGAAGATATATATGTATTTATGTATATATACATATATATATATAGATGTGTGTATACAAATGTGTGTATATATGTATGTATATATATATATATATATACATGTGTGTATATATGTCAATAGAATGTATATATGAATATATATATATATGTGTGTGTGTGTGTGTGTGTGTGCATATGAATTTACAAGGCTCATTAAATAAGTTTCTAGACTTTTTTCGTATGGGCACTTTTATTGATAGTACACACATGAAACTCTAGTCCCCTTCGAAGTAATCTCCTCCGGCTGCAATGCACTTGTACCGTTCCAACAACTGCTGGAAGGCCCCATGGAAGGCCTCTTGTGTGAGTGTGTCAATGACCTTCGTCACAGCCTCTTTCATCTCCTCAATTGTCTCTAACGACAGCCTCTGAGCTTAGGGAATAACCAAAAGTCACTGGGAGCAAGGTCTGGACTATTGGGAGGGTGAGGAACTGTCTTGATGCCCATCTTGGTCAAATAGTCTGTGACAAGGAGGGAGTTGGGGACTGGTGCATTGTCCTGGTGGAAATACCACTGACCTGATTTGAAGAGTGGTGGCCTCTTTCGACAGAATCTCTTCCTGAACTCCATTAAAATCTCAACATAGCATTCCTTGTTGACTGTTTGTCCAGTGGAAACCCAGTGCATGAAGATCATGCCAGTGCTGTCAAAAAAAGAGATCATCAAAAGTTTGTGGGTGGATTTGCTCTGTCTGGTCTTCTTGTGTCTGGGAGAGCCAGCATGCTTCCACTAGGAACTCTGTCTCTTGGTCTCTGGGTCATAGCAGTAGATCCAGCTTTCATCGCAGGTCACCAGAGCATCAAGAACTGCGGGATCTGAATTGATCAGCTCGACCATCTCCCTGCTGTCATGACAACATCTTTCTTTCTGATCTTCTCTGAGCACCCAACGGACAAACTTCGCGCAAATCTTCTGCATCTTCAGTTCCTCGCGAATAATTGTGTGTACAGTTCCCACGCTGACATCAAACTGTGCACTTATTGTCTCTATAGACACACGACGGTCCTTATCCATGAAATTCTTTATTTGCTCAATCAACTCAGCTGTTCCGACTTCCTTACTCCTCCCACACCTCTCATCATCCCTCACAAACTCCTTGAATCTCTTATGCCACTCAAAAACTGATGCTCAATTCATGCGAGATGGTGGAAAGGCGGTCTGTGACATTTTTTCCAAGTTTAAAACAGAATTTTATAACATATCCTTCTTCTAAAGTGTCCTCACGTCCAGATTGCATATTTGAAATTCACCAGCTGTGACAATCAGGCTTTAGAAGAGTGTATTCCAATTCCTGCTGCAGCTGTTCATTAGAACCTGAAATCATAAAAATTGGTCAGTCATCTCATTAGATGTATAGCAATAACATAGTGAACTTTCAAGAGTCTTCGACAATTTTAAATGCCTATACAAAAAAAATCTTATTGAAGGCACCTCGTATGTATGTCTATTTCTCTCTCTCTCTCTCTCTCTCTCTATATATATATATATATAGATGTATGCATATATATGCATCTATGCATTTATACATATCCGTCTGCATATATATGTATATGCATATATATGCATATATACTTGTATATATATATATATATATGTGTGTGTTTGTGTGTATATATGTATTTTTACATATGTTTATGTATATATATGTTTATGTGTACATGTATGTACACGTATATATATATATATATGTATATATGTATATGTATGTCGTCTATAGATTTGATGAAAGAAAACGGTTTCAAGTTGGCAAAGGAAAGAAGCAGAAGATATCCCGCACTAGCTATTATGACATAGCGCATACAGCAAATACACCCGCCCGAGCTGAAACCCTGCTACATAGTCTGGAACGAGCAGCAGAAGCATAGGCCTCCATGTCAACGCAGACAAGACAGAATACATGTGCTTTAATCATAAGGCGAAATATCCACACTAAAGGTTGGTCATTTGAAACTAGTGGACAGGTTCACCAACCTAGATAGCAGCGTCTCATCAACCAAGATAGACATCAACACGCAACTAGCAAAGGCATGGACAGCTATCGATACGCTATCGGTCATAAGGAAGTCAGACATGACCGATAAAATAAACTGCAGTTTTTACCGAGCAGCGGTCGTGTCGATACAGTTACATGGTTGCACTACATGGACGCTAACTAGACGTATGGAGAAAAAGATTGACAGCAATTACTCAAGAATGCTGCGAGCACCCCACAAAATAGTAGCTGTACGGCCACTTACCACCCATCACGAAAACTATCCAAGTTAGACGAACCAGACATGCGGGACACAGCTGGTGAAGTAAGGACGAACTCATAAGCGATATACTCCAGTGGACCCCTTTACATTGATGAGCAAAGTTAGGACGACCAGCTAGAACCTATATACAACATCTCTATGCCGATACAGGATGTGGCCTGGAAGACCTTCCTGAGCGATGGATGATAGAGACGGGTGCCGAGAGAGGATAAGGTAGATCTCTGCTGACAGCGCGACACGATGATGATATATGTACATATATAAGTATATGTATATAAGTACAGATATGTATATATGTATATAAATGGAGAAATGGTAGGTTTGGTAAATCCGACAAGATAAGAAAAATAAGTTGAATAAGGGGATAAACCGAAACTGACAGCGTAAAGATGAAATATTGTTTTTGAATCAGTTGTCAGAGTTTAGCTTTATTTACTTTTCCCCTAATTTTTCTCATATATATATATATATATATATATATATACAGTCCGAGGGAGCTCATAGGACAGCAAGTTCGATTTTGTGATATTGCAAGCCTCCCTCAACAACGAAAGATACCAAGAGCAAGATCTTGGAAATAGATGCTATACTGCATTTTGATGATCATCCACTAACATTGTGTCTCATCTTCATGAATGGAAATGCTCATCACCATAGAGCATGATCATTTAGGGAATTTATGCAGCTCAACGCCACAGGCAATTTTTCTATAGCATTCAAGAAGCCCTCATCTTAACCAAAAAAAATGTGGTACATATTAAGACGTAAAGTGCAAGCTAGGGTCTCTCTGTGTAAACAATTTAGAAATTGCTGGGACACTCTAGGAAGAATGGTGCAATATTCTCTGATACAAGTTAGAATAACAATAAGCAACATGAGGAGGCTTTTGGAAGTGTCATTCATGCGAATGGTGACAATACCAAATATTGGCATCTTCTTCTTGTACAGCAAACCCAAGAACGCGTCAGTGTTTTTTGCTGTTGTTGTTATATATATATATATATATATATATATATAATCGTGATTATATGCTGTTTAATTGTCAGCGCACACATGTATCGTCAGGGAACGAGAAAAGAATTGTGAAACGTGTCATAGCCTGACCTGTTTACAAAAACTTTTCTCGTTTCCCAATGATACCTGCATCGCAAAAATAAGTTCTAAAATAATAATGTTAATCTTACCGCGCTTTTTTATCGTTTCTTGGGCTCGTGCTTGAGTGTGCAAAATTGATCGCTTGGTCGCAAAGGACCATCCCCAGGCAATACCTGCTTTGCAGGGCTAAGTTGCTTGGCATCTGAGACGTCCAATTGGGGAATACCGACGGGATCAAGCATTTTTGTGTCGGCTTCAAATGAGTCCCGATTTGTGTATGGATCCCCACATTAAAATAACCTGGTGTCAAATACTACCGGGTGAGAGGTTTGATAAATAAATACCCTTACTGCGCTTTTAACTATAATGGTCGTCATTGAATGCGATGGTCTAACAGTATTAAACAATCAAATGACACCAGCATTAAAACATGTCAGCAATGAAAATCAGGAATAACTAATCTTTATTTTTTAATTAGAAATGCATTGAAGAATATGAGTCTGAAGAATTTTGTCGTTTTTCGTTGTTTTTTACGGACATTTACTTCATAACTTATTTCATGTACCAAACTAAATACTATCTCTATTATTTAATGAGAAATAGAGAGAGAAATAATATCATTTCCCAACGGGTATAAATCTAAATCCTTTCGATGTCGCTTTTTCTTACTTTACTTATGTTGTCTCATCCAGTAAGGTGAATCAGCTTTCAATTTTACTTATCCCACTACTTTCTTGCGGCTACATCCTTCCAAAATTTTTCTTTCGTTCGTCTACTGAATTATTGAAGTGAGATGTGGGCGGGGAAACTTTTTACTTAACATTTGATGATTATAGATAGAAGGGTTTCCAGCAATATACCGAATTGAAAGTATCAAGTGGATGGAAACTCTTTTTGCCACAGAATATTAAAGTACATATAATAACAAAATATAAAGAATACGTAAATATTTTACGACACTCACGGATTTTTATAATACGTATTTCAGTCGTTACAAAGTATTTCTAGACACTTTTAGAAATGATGAATCTTATTTAGTTTTCGTCATGACTTAAGAAAAAAAAGCTATGAACAGAAATTTTTTCATAATATCTAGTTTCGTTTCATTGTAAAAAAACGTCGATTTTATTCATCTACTGACAGGTATTATTATATGCGGACAAAAATAAAAATGCAACAGCCTGAAGGGGGATGCCAATTTTGACCAAGTTACAATACGTGCGTGCTCGGAGTTGTAAATATTTGGATAAAACTTTCAAAGTCGTCAGCCATCTTGTGACGTATCAATACACCATATCGTATGCATACAAGAGTAGAGAACTGAGTTAACACTCGAGGAAGATATACCTCCTAATAGGGGGTCTGATTATTGTTGATACTCTTGCTATTTTGGAAATCCTTACTGACTGTAATTGCATTTTCAATTAACAAAATGAATTTTCGAGCAACCAGATATTAGTTCAGGAAATCGTTTGGTTTTCCAATACATTATTCAATCAAATCAATATTCACTATCGAGTTGAATAGTCACAGTTTGTCAAAGATGTAGCAATACTTAACGAACTATTCTCTTTGCATTCAACCAAATACAGTGAAAACCTTTCCGCTATAAATTGAATTTCAGTCGAGTTGTTGAAGACTCTATAGAATCTAGCAGTGATTTTCTTTGTTTCAGCTATATCACCTGTACGTTAAATCTTGAGAAGTTTGAAACACATATCAAGAGAGTTCAAATTTTATTTTCCATCAGTCTATTAAACGTCGAAAAAATGATATATTTGTCACTCATAGAAAAACTATATTTAAGCTGATTTAATGGTTAAAAGAAAATATGGACAATGTACTGTTTTAACAATATTTTCAGGCTTTGAGTAGACGTGTGTAGACGTTCCAAGCATCATCTTTTTTAAACAAGAGACTAAATAAAAAAAATATTGTTTTTATTAAAAACTGTTTTTGCAATGAAAACACTTCGAATTTTTACCCACACCTAATATAAATAATCTACTCTTACAAAGAATATATTGATTATAATATTTCTTGTCAGTAATCTTGGTTTTTAGTATATTAAGCTATATAAGTTTGTGTTAAGATATGAAAGTCTTTGACCCAACCAGAGCCATGGGTGGTCTTCGCTGAGCCGCGGACTTTTCAGTGCTTCTCATATATCTAAAGAAACATCAATCATATATAGTTTTCTGAGGCATTTATAGTTAATATACATGATTTTTTTTAGAAGAAACACTCCCAGATATTGTTTACAGTTTAATAGTGGTATTAGGCGTGTGAAAAATTTCTGGGTGCCTTATTTAATTAAAAACTAAACACTGAGTATACATTAAAAACCGTTTTTATTTATTTAAAAAAATCGCTGAAAATATTTACACATACGGTAATACAAGCCATGCATGTATATACCCAACCCCTCTAACTCGGGTAGGATGAGACACGAAGTCATTTTTTTTGGTGGAATAAATTTTGTTTAAATTCTGAGTTTTCCTTCTCCTGTACTGGTTGCTTAACCAAGGCTAGAGAACACACTGCCTACTATTTACTCAAAGCTCGGTGAGAGAATTGATAGATTCATGCATTTCTCAAGGGCATTAGTTCAAAGTGAAATGTAAATAACCTCGTCCTGGATTTGAACTTGATTCACTTATTCCATTTCTTACGACGATAACCGTTATACTAAACTATATAGTTACAGACTAATCTTAACTTAATTTGAAAGAAGGACAAAGTATTGAATGCTCTGTGAGAATCGAATTCACTAGAAATAGTCTACCAGTTTTGTTCACAAACCATTATACCACAAGGATACCCCTTAATAATAGCCAGACAACGTGGAATATTATAAAACAATCGAAATAATTTATCATTCTGAATTGTATAACGAGATATCATCTTTTATTGCGCAAATGTTTCTTTAATAAAACTCAGTGACATAAAAAAAATGAAGTCGTTTAAAGCGAAAAGGAAATGTGTTGTTTTTTTAATGTAAAAAAAAAAAACAATTTATAAAAGAAACAGGAACAAAATTCTAACAGACGATTTGCTATGTTTCCTTGA
The DNA here is from genome assembly GCA_963585895.1 of Sepioteuthis lessoniana. Taxonomy (NCBI): domain Eukaryota; kingdom Metazoa; phylum Mollusca; class Cephalopoda; order Myopsida; family Loliginidae; genus Sepioteuthis; species Sepioteuthis lessoniana. Next base: position 43,341,816 of record OY757904.1, read on the forward strand.
ATTTTCACCTTAACAAAACTACATTTTGCATTTTAAAACTTTTATTTCATTCAAATGAAAATTTATAGGTCAGATCAACTATCTTCCTTGCGGTTAATACAATATCACCGTGTACAACCTACTGTATGTTATATTAGAAAAGAGTTAGGAAACGTCAAGTAACCACCAATGTCTTGGGAGATATCACGAAGGAAAATTCTCGTCATGGTACCCTAACAACCAAATAAGTTATGGGAAATCTATACCCATCCATCTATCCAAATTACAATTGTATGAAATTTCATTAAAATGTATCGAAACAGGAGTTTTAAATTGTTTAATTTTAAGATTTAAGTGAACACCAGTGCATAGCTAAACAACTTAAATGATAAAGTGATGACGTGTAGATGTCTATACAAGACAGTGCCAACTCTCGATACTTTTTGATCAATAGTCTCAATACTTTTTCTACTGCAGTTCTAAGCAAAACAAAGGATTGTGCGAATGCAGTACCCTCTACAATCACAAGGCCTAGTTCAGTGCGAATTTTTATCTTTTTCCATATTGAAAATACATCTCAAAGTTATAATTTAAAAACATAAAGAACATTTTAAAATATAACTGCTTAGCTTCACGCCACATCAAAAGAAGAGCTTCAGAAAGACTTTGATAAACTGAAAACTCATTGAGATAAGTTTGCTGAATGCCAGCGGAAATATTGGGTAGAAAATAAACATTTTGTTTATAGTTCATTTCTTTCTTGATAAATACAGCTTGAGTCTCGATACTTTTTAACATACCGTGTATGTGTATTCAAAATTCATATATTTGTATATATCTGTCTTCATCTGTGTATTTTTGTACATTGATAAATAAGAATACTTATTTTAGCCTCTCGGCAATTTTTGTCAAATAATGCCCGCGAAAAATATCTTAGTATCTCGCTTTCCTCTTTACATCGCTGTAAATAGTGACGCTTCTATAAAAGGTCAACAAGGTGACTATCAACAACTAAATTGATTTCTAGTGGCAGAGGCAATTCGAAGAAAGAGAGGCGATATATCTTTTTCTAATATCACAAACACAACTGAGTTAGCTTTTCAGATTTACATACGAGAAAATGTCTTGAGATTTATAGTATCAAATTTGAATGATTAAAAAAAGTATTAGAATTCACAATTCCTAGAGAACAATATTACAACTCCTTCACAGCTGTGTGTGATAGTGGCCGAATTCTAAATGCCGTGCTGTGTGTGACTATAGTGGAGTTCCACTCTTCATTCATTTTCTTGGTTCGTATTTTTCCGTCCAATGGGAAATTTTAAAAAGAAGTTTCTTGTTATCCTCGACGATAAATTAGGAAACGCTGAAACACATGTAAATCTTAACCATGTGAGAGAAGAGTCTAATTCTAAAAGTCTGCCGAGCGAAACTTTACTCGAATTTCATACTGCGTTGAGTTTGCTGGTTTGTATTTTCCACCAACTGGAAATTTTTCCCGGTAAGTTTATCGTTATTTTGACACCAAATTCGACTATTTTTGCCATAATAGTTATTCACTTTTTTGGTATGGAAACTCGTTGGGATAAACGATCTCGTTCATTTCATAATGAGTAGATTTGGGTGAAGGGATATGTATGATTTACACTCAGAATTAAGTGAAATAAACAATTACGAAGCGGATTTTGACAATGAGGAAACATTTTTAAGATACTCGAAAAAAGACAAGTAAGACAAGAAGAAGGTAAGAAATTTACTAGTTTTATTAAGAAAATTTTATTTTTATTCATCTAACCCCAGTTCATAACATTTTCATTAATTATCATTACATTTTATGGAGATTTGAAGTTATATTTTTCAAGTAGTCGTTTTTGTTTTTGCGGACATTGTGATACTGTGGAATACAAAACCCAATCCGTCTCAATGTAATTATGTAAAGGTACCTGGAAAAATAAAAATAATCAGTGGAATTTTCCAAGGTGACTTCTTATCTCTCCTATTATTCTGTTTATCCCTTATATATCTCTGAAACTAACTTAATAACAGCACCTTTGGTTATAAAACCTATAAAAAAAACTATTGCCTACCTCTTCTACGGAGGGAGTCTCTGTTCTAGACTGCGACATCGTAGTAAGCAAATTCAAACTTCAGTTACGTTATTACGTTCACTTTCGGACTAATACCATCGGGGGAAGTATGAACCCCCTTAATCCGTCCCACTAGCCATGGGTTAAATCGTACCACTATTGTTCTTCAACAATCATGGTTTTGGCATTAAAAAAACCCACAAATGTTGATATGCCATCAAGCAAAGAAATCAAACCTAATAATAAGATTCCATTAAAGAGTTCTTAGAATATGGCGCCTCGACATTTAGATGACGAATTGAAAATATTCTAAAATCTCTCCAATATCAAATTTCGAACTAATACTCTTGGGAAAGGTACGACTCAGTTTATCTCCCAAGTTATGGGTTAAATAATACTCCTACTGTTTTTCTACAAGAAATGGCTTTGGCACTAAATAACATTCTAAGGTTGGTATGCCATTAAGCGAAGAAACCAAACCAAACCTTTTCTAACTGAATGATTTAAATCTTTATGCTAAAAATGATGACGAGCTAGAAATATTATTGAAGACCATTAAGTCGTATAGTAATGATATAGGGATTAAATTTGACTTTGATGAGTGTACAAAGGCAACTTTTAAATAAGGGAAACTAATACCTTCATCATTCATCGCTTTGGATGTACACTACAATCATGGATCTAGACCAAGAATGGAAAATAAGAAAAATCAAGGTATCAATAGACATCAAGATATCAATATATATATATATATATATATATATATAAGTTAATGAAGCCCGGAATTCAACTGGTTGTGACTTTACCTACTCAACAGAAACAGGGATCACAAAATGAACTTCTGCGAAAAGATCTGAGAACATTCCATGTAAACACAATTTCTGTTTGATACCGTCTTTGCTCTGCATTTCTTAGAAAAAGACTGAAACAATTTTATTCCTTTACAAAAGTACATAACGAGGGTCGGCTAAAAAATTCATAGACTGACAAAGATACTATCATGGAATCTGACCAAATGAGGTTTATTTTTTAACAAACGAGGATCAGCAGAAAAAAGTTACGATGATTCTCATATGGAATCAGACCAAATAAGATTTATTTTTCAGCATAGTCCCTCTTGCTGTCCACACACTTCTTCTATCAATGTTTCTGTGTTTGTATCCCATTGGTCAAAAAACGAAGATATAATATCATCATCTGAATTTTTCAACGTGTGATCTTTTCAGGCCACCCACATATTATACCTAAAATGTGCTGGAAAACGTAAGGTTTGAAATATGGTGTGAACAACAAAACCAAGGATTTAAATAATCAAAAACAATTCTTTAAATGTTAATGACAAGATGCACGCGACGTAACAATTATCATTGTAGAAAATAGAATCGGTGACCCGAGTTCAAATCTTTGACGAGGCTGACGGCGTTTCACTTCGTGCTAATGTCCTTCGGAAAAGAATGAATCCCTCGGTTCTACCCCTAGCTAAGGATAAATAATAATGTATTCTTTAGCTTTTAGTTGGGCAACCAGTACAGGAGAAGAAAAACTCTGAATTCAAACCACCTTTGCTCCCCTTAAATATTGATCCTGTATCACATCCTGTCCATAGTGGAGGGGCTGGGTAAATATATACACAAGACGATAAACTGTAAATTAAACATACATCTTGGTAGTTGGCACGTCTTTGACGGTCGGAAATAAATTATTTAATTATGCAGAAATTATGTGAATATAGCGAAAATAAAACCTGAAATTAGTTTTGATAAAAATCAAATTGAAACATAGTTAAAAAGGAAAGATTCCTGTAAAAGTCACGCATCGGAAACACTGTTATTTCGTCATGGAAACAAAAAGTACTTGGTCCTTTTTTTATTATACTTCATGCCTGAAGTTATCACACATCTACAAAGTTTATTTTCTTATATATATATATATATATATATATATAAAATTATCATTATGTTTTCAGGAAAACATACTACCAAAAAAATGGAGTAAAAACTAAAAGTTTGAACAATATCAGAAGTGTAGTGGTCTAAAATATATTAGTGAAATCCGTACTGATCTTATCTTATACATTTATAAACATTATTTAGTGCAAGATTGTCTAAGAAACATAATTTCTAAATCATTAATAAAGCTCACTTAAATAATGAAATAAAGCAAGTAGTATTGAACATACCCATACCAAATTCACACACAACATAGAAAATATCTCACGTTATTTATATGCCAAATCATAACTCAAAGCTCAACCATTCATGAAATAGTCTTTGCGAGTAGACACACTTCATTAGGTCAGACTAAGAGTTTTTACCTCTAATCCTTGTGCTTACAACTACGTCCGCCTAAAAGGAATAAATAGCTCTGATGTTGGCTTCTCACTTTTCTCCGGAATGCCTTAAAGATAAGATGTGTCTGAATCCTTTCTCCACCGGACACCGTAAACAGTTTAACTACGACCCAATTTCTATTTGCTCAACTGTCTCGACATACCACGAAGAGTCGAACATTACACTTCTTTATAAGCCACACAAATTTTCTCTCACTAATTCCAATTTTATTATAATAAAACAACGAAGTATTTATTTTTTATACAACACGCACTTTAGTCCATTTCTTCCCAATAATACATTCAGCCCTCGTAACCACTACCCTACAGTACAAGAAATATCTTGAACAAAGATTAATATTCGCACATACGTTTATGATTTTTTTCTGAAAGGTAGTTTGGAATTACGAAGAGTCAATGTATTGTCAAAGTCTTCAGCTGATAGGTTTTTGTTTTTGTTTTTTGTTTTGTTTTATTTTTGTTAAAGCGTTTTTGCAATAATTCTCTGTAATCGATCGTATAATCTTTCTGAATTACGAATCTTTACATCAAATACATATCCACATTACTACAAAAGAAAACCTTCATATTATTCATAACAGAGCTGAATATCCTGCTTAATGTCTTAGTTGTCTTAATCTATCATGCTAATCCTAAGCTCTACATTTACAAAGAATTCCAAAAATATAACAGCGTCATCAAATACTTCATCTGTTTCTATCTCGTATTATGATACTTTCCCTTTCATCAAAAATGAGTGACTACATCTGGCCTGTAATTGTTACATTTGCATATAAATCTTTGGCACTAAATATGACAACTATTATAAGAAAGAAGAACCTATTTCTGTATTACTAATTCTTTGCTTACGTTTGGTAGTGTTTGGTGCATTTTTTGTTAATTTCTCTTCTTTTTAGACTTTATTTTTGATGTTGTGATAAATAGTATCGATTCAGAATCGTTTTCAATTTCAAAATTTAAATGAAAACGTGTGCACCGTGATTAGCAATTAGATAATTTTGATTACCATTTTCCGTTATATCATGCCCGTTTTATTCTCTGGTAGTCCTAATGCTATTCCATCTCACCGGTTGGTTTGTATGTATTTACCAAACCCTCCACAAGACCCAAATACGACACAAGGTCAATTTTAAACAGAGTTCAACAGGTTTTGAATTCAGAGTTTTCTTTCTCGAAAACCGATTACCGATTATGGTTAAATAGTCCAGTCTGCCTTACTATTTAACTATAGCTGGAAGTAGAATTGTTAGATTCTTACCTTTCACCAGGGTATTAGTGCCTAGTGAAATGCAAACAGCCTCTTCCAGGATTTGAGCTTGAGTCACTGAGTCCATTTCCAGCGACGATACCCATTGCACCACGAGCACCTCCTTTTTACTATATAATGTACGTGATGAATATTTAAGCAACATTTTTGGTAGGAAATGCGCATCATATAGTGGAAATACTTTATGTTACAACGAATAAAGTTGATATTTACTACACTCAGACAATTCTATCACCTGGATTAATTGCTTTTAAAAAGATTTTTTGGTGGGTAAGTATTTCAGAATAGAAACACTGAATCTGTCATAAGATGTTTCATTTAAAATCTATGTTTTACCAAACGCAAGTGCATACCGGAGTTACTCAAAAGCTATCGGTCCGGCCCTGAAAAAAATTGAGCTTTTAGAATTTTTGTGATTTTTTTAAGATCTAAAGATATTTGGGAAACGTTGTATCAAATATGTCAAACTTCAGCATGAACATGACATGTGCGTTATAGGTCATTCTCTTTGGGTCAAACTGGAAACATTCTTGTCTTCACCATATTTCATATAATAAGAAAAATCACTGTGGAAGTCCATGACTTGAAATCCAAAAATTAGATGTTTTAATTTTTCCATAATAACCATTTTTAAATAACTTATTAACAAAAAAATAAAAATAAAACACAAAAATGCCTTCTACTTTGTTATCAAATTGGCTTATAAAAAAAAACGAGACTGTTTTTATTTTGTTATATAATGCTGTTGTCTGTTCTTTTGATTTCATTTAAGTTTAAACATACGTTTTCATATTGTACACAACCCTGTATAATGTCATACTCTGTTTTTATACATTTATTCTTATTCCAGAACAGACACCAATTCTCAGCATGTAACGCTTGGTTGATATTACAAGCAGTTTCTGCTGCTTCATATTCATGTCTTGAACTCGTAAACAAAAGCAAACGGCGAAAACAAAACTATTAACGTAAATCCGTAGAGCAAAATCCGTGTTTTAAAACTGTGCATTACGTGAACATAGTTACTTAAATAATTCATTTAAAATGCATATATTGGCTTGGGACGTAAATAATTTCCGTTTTAGTAAAATATAATTTACTCAGGAACAATTCAACATTGAATTAATTTCGATCAATAATATATTCACCATTAATTTTAGTTATCTCTTGCCATTTATCAAGTAGCTCGTTGATTCCTCTAAAGTAAAATTCGACTGGTTTCCATGTCAAAAAGTTTTCCACAAACGTTTTCACAAATGTTTTTTCCACTTGAGGATTTTTTTCTCATTCAGAGCATTTTATAGAGAACGAAAAAGATGGAAATCTCTTGGTGCGAGGGCTAGTAAATTTGGTGAATGAGGTCGAACAGATAAGCCTAAACCCAATATTTTTTCTGCATAATTCTTGCCAAATGTTGCATTGAGAAGCAGAACGTGTTTCCTCTTGACGAGTTCGGGATATTTTCTTAGAAGACTTTCATATACACGTTGCAGTTGTTGAGAGTATAAGTCTGCATTGAGTGTCTGACTGCAGTTTCAAAATTCAAAATAAATATTACAGCAGTGATTCCACCATACATGCAACATAACTTCTCTTTGTTGAAGCTCTGCCTTTTGGGGGAAGCCGCAGAGATTCATCTTCATCAAATTGTTTTTTGCGTTGATTGTCAAAAAAGACCCATTTTTTGTTATGGTATTCTTGAGAAACGGGCCATTTCTCCGCCTTGAAAGGAGACTTGTCACTATGGATATGTGATCTTCCTTATTTTTCTCTCTAAGAGTATGAAGAACCCAAATGTCCAGCTTTCTTACTTTTCCTGTGTTTTTCAAGCGGCGGTAGATAGTGGATTGGGATGTCAAGTGATAATTATAGAGCACTTTTGTGTGGATTGCATTCCACCAATTCTCTTAAAGCATTTTGATCGAGGTCTGATGAGTGACCTGGCCAAGGTTAATCTCTCGATGATTTATCACCAATACGAAACTTTAAAAACCAGTTTCTGGACTTGGCGGTCAACAATGACAACTTGACCATAAACGCTAGAATTTTTCTTACTGTTTCTGTTGTGTTCTTGTTATTAGTAAATTCCTACAATTGTACATCTCGAAAATGCACTTCACTTCCTTCATCTTAGGGTTATGAGATCATAGATTAAATTATCATGCACACTCTTTCATAAGTGAAATAAGAGTGACCGATGAAGACACTCAGGTAAATTCTGGTTACGTTTAAAACATTTGAAGTTTGAAGTGCGTAATGACAACTTGCGTTTAAAAATCAGAAATTATTTGACTCAACCCAATATTTTGTTGTGTTAAATTTGTCATTTACCTACCCACTCCATTTTTTTAACAAATACCAACGCCAACTACCAATCGAACACCCCTCCATGAGTTCACAGCCAAATAAAGTAACGTCTCCCAACCAGATATACAAGGAAATCGGAAGTTTCAGCAACGTAGTTACAACTTGCTTTTGAAAAACAGAAATTATGTGTGTCTCAAGTGAACAGACTTTTAAAATAACAAAAAACTGCAATTATTGTTTTCTCATAATCTTTGTTCTAAATTAAGTAGACTTACTAAACATGAAATATACTATGAAATCAGGTTGTAGTCTTCTCAAATTAGGATAAGTGACAAACGGCAAGTTGTAAGCTGGATATTCAGCTCATTAACCTCTCTGATTAAGATTAATATTTTATAAATGACTCATAGATTGATTCTTAATTTTCCTGTGGTTTTTTTTCTTTTCTTCTTTGGTTTTTTTTAAACCTAAACCATCAACTTTTATGATACAATTTATGCTAAGTAAAAAAGAAAAAAAGCAACAGACATCTGAAAGGCTTTTGTAGACGCAGCGATTTGGTATTGTTTGTTTTCGCCACAGTTACCAGGACAACAGTCAAGAAAGATGATGCCTGCAAGAACTTAATATGAAGCCACATATTTCACTGGCATATCTATCTGTTTTCCTCTCTCTCTCTCTCTCTCTCTCTCTCTCTCTCTCTCTCTCTCTCTCTCTCTCTCTCTCTCTTCGAAAAATGATGTACGTAGGTATAGTAATACGCCCGTTGCTTCATGATAAGTTAGTATTCCTTTTATTTTTCGATATAAAACCTGTCTTTGTCAAGGCACTTAATGCACCGGTGAATATTTATCATATAGATCAAACATTATTTAGTGAAAACTTCATATCAGCAATTAATTATTGCCAAGCTATGGGTTCATTGATCCACTTTCATAAATATACAAACTGCATAATATCTTTTAGCTCTAAGTTGGTGATAAATATAATCTGATTTTTTATAAATTGTCCGAATTTCTTAAAGCTTTGTCATTAGTTTTTGACAAGTTTTTCTTTCACCAAATTTTACTTCTTTTGTATCGTGATGCTCCGGCAGTTTTTTCTTTCTACAATCTTTAAGTATCATAAATGGAAAATTTGAATTAGTACCAGTAACCTTGAGATCCTGTCTGGTATTAACAGCACTTTACCAATTTGGCTACGAACGTAATTAGGCTGACGTAATTCAAAATTACTGATATAGCTACATTTACTCCATGCTATATATTTTGTTTTACATCTAATAATAGATGTAATTGTCTTACATTGTCGAAATGAAACATTGTAATTATGATGATCTGAAAGTAAAGTTTCATATATATTTCTACGACAGATATAGGGAGCACAATAAAACTTTTGGATATAGTCATTACTATTAGCAATGTATATTCACCAGCGATGAACAAGGGCCAGCTTATATTTCTCATAAGACGGTCGGCTCTGAATGTTATCTATTTTATCATTTTGTTCCACAATATAACATAAGTAAAAGCATCATTGTTCTGTTTTCCCAACAATCATGATGACATATAACTGATAAGCACCTTTACAATGCAAAACATCATTTTATTTTGGAACTTGTATGTTTATATGCGAAATTAATTCATTTCTCAAGATCCTCACAGTCAAACATCGAGTGGATCTGATGACTGTTCTCATTTCTGTCGTATTTTCAACAGTTCCAATGATGAATGGTCGACCAAAACGGACTTCATCTTCCACCGTCTCCCAACCAAAAAAAAAGAAATGTCTGTGTTCGTAGAGAGAACTTGGTCTCCTCAAGCAAGTGTTAACGCGTTGGATGTTTCTGTCACTTTGTCTTACAGTTTGTCACAGAATTTGATTTTATGTTCCTTTTTCGTAATACCTTTAACTCAACTTATTTGTAATAATCGAAGCTGACTCAGCTGAACGTAAATTCTGAGAAGCAAACACGAACTGAATGTTTTTATACGTGTTCAAGGTCATCATTAATCAGCTGATTTTCAAACAGGGTTGCAAGTCTGAAAAATAAAATAAAAACAGTATGATTAATTTCTAGACTGAATTCGTTGTCTCATTACTGCGATGCAATGATATTCAACAAAAAAGGAAAATTGATAATGGTATTTTCTGTTACTTATGACAATTCCCAAAGTGAAGAATGTTTCATATAGAAAAGAGCAGCACAGTTTAAATCCGAATGATATTTTTAGGACTGGTACGCAATTATTGCTCACAATCAAATAATAATCTGTGGCTGTGGAAATTGTAACTTATTCATCTTTGTGGTTAAATAGAATATTCTTTGTATGGAATTAAGTTTTGTCTAAAATAGAATATATCAATAACGAATCCACTGTTTGCTAATTAGTCATGATTATCTATAATATTTTACATCATATTTTGTATTCTTCTATTATCGCTAAAGTCAAAAGTTAAAAGGAACTGATTCTTACCTACACACAGTTTCACTTTGAAGTTGTTGATTTTTTTTAATATGCTCTATAAAAATAGATGCGGTTGATTTGTCTGCAGCTCTTTATACTAATTCTCATTTAGTTTCTGCTAATAAAGATCGTTCTTGATTATGTTGCGGAGGCGAAAATGGGCAATGTTTTGTTACTGCGGCTACATCAGTTTGAGTGCGATCTACGCCTCAGCAAGGAAAAGAAAGGTCAAAGCTAAACAAAACGTTCTTGTTTGTTAACTTCTGATGAGTGTAACCAACGTTGAGACAATAAGACAAACATAAAGAATTCATTGTCAAAACATGTTTATATGTAATAGGTAATTTATTTAAAGTTAGAACTTATATTTGTAAATTTTATTCGACATTCATTTTGTGGTCAATGTATTATACCCAGAACACCTCTTCTGGGAGTATCTTACCACTCAGCAAAGGATGCAATGTGCGTATTCTAAGCCTCACCGACAGGGTGACGTCATTGTCTATGCTACTGGCTTGCTAAATACCTCTTCACAGAAAAGTGAACTGATATTTATTAAGCAAATTCAGCACAAAGCTGCATGTATAAGGCACTCCGTGAGAATCACACTCATTCCAATAATAATGATCTGCTAGGCTAACCTATCTGATTTGTCGATTGTGTGTTTTAATATAAACAATAGCGGTACTTGTCCAAAATATCCTACTGAAGACATCTCTCAAATGTACAATAAGAAAGGATAAAGGAATATTATACTTATATTCTTCAACTAGATAAGTTTCCGTCAGTATCTTCATTTTTCATTGATTTACATTAACCCGCTAAAATTCACCCAACTGCTATATTTCCCTAGCATTTCCCTCCCTCAATCATTAAGAAGGCTACTTATGGCCAATTGCCGATGTATAATTTTGAGAATTAAATGTAATGTTCAAGAATAAAATGAAGAGAATGACTGAAGTTTACTGTGGATAATGAATAATACATTTCTTTATAATTTTTGTATATTATCGCAGAAATAACAGAAATTTTCCATCGGTTGATCATCATGTATAAACACCAGAATAAAGAAAATAATTCATCAGAGCATGTCAAAAATTAATTCTGTTACTTCGCCGTATAAGGAAAATAAACAATCTTATCACAAAAAAAGAGGGTGGTAAAATCATTACAGATTATGCTCTTTAAATTATCTACGCTTCCTTGAGCAAAGTGGTTAAAACGTGGTTTATGAACGACAGACTCCTTGTGTGTAGGCTTTACTCACAGCATTGGCAGAAGTGAGCTGAAAGATAAAGTTAGCCGTTGAGGTTGTTACTTATATACCAAATGCACCGACGTGAGCGTAGACATGGTAAACATCCGATCATAGTTTTAGTGACTTGGCTCAGAACCCTTACTTGTTTTTTTTATATATAACTCGTATGAGTTAATTACACGACCTAAAAGTCTGCAAATTGGTGGAATAATACTTTTACATTAACTGTATTCGCTGAATATGCAGAACAGTAGTTTTTGTACATAAGCCAGATAAGTGAAAAAAAAATACAGGAATTTAACTAGTTAATTCAATTCAAAGAAAGTTTTGTCAGAAGCTACCCCACTCACACCTTAATTTTTTTCTTGCCTCGGGTATAAATATCCTGACAAAAGCGTTGCACAAATTGTAAATACGATTTATAGAGGTACATACTTTCCAATTCAAACGATTTTGTTGATTCAATAAGCGTTAACGATGTCAACATCATCAATTGTGAAACAGTTTGGCATACACTGTTGACTTTGTCCTGCTTCCAATGCAATTACAAGTTATATTAGTTTTAAGTACTGTATTTCTGCTGAACAATTTTCACTGATAGATAGAATTCCAAAAGAAAAAGAAGAAATTAAATACTAAATTCAAGCACTTTAAACGGAGTGAGATCTTATCTTAAAAGGTACTCTTCCGCTTAACTCACCAAGATATAAAAATTACAAAAAGCAAAAAAACAAAACAGAAACAAGATTTTTTTTTTAAATGCAAAATTAACACCAAAGCAATAAATTCAGTATACGTCATAGGTTTACTAGATTATAGTTTTAATATATGATGATTAACATACTAAATGATTAGACTTCATTAGGAAAAATAATGTGTGTGTGTGTGTGTGAGAGAGAGAGAGAGAGAGAGAGAGAGCCCATTGAAAACTATCCTATTAGTTCATTGACAATTTAGTTAATAACTTTCACACTTTTAACAGAAGGAATTTCATAAAATATTATTTATACTAATAATTCTTTAAATTTCATTTCATTTTTTGCATATACAAATACGATAAAATATATTCCTTAATTTGCTTTCAGCCCAGTCGGCTCTAGCCTTGGAACTTTGAAGAATGTGGAGTACCCTTTATTGCCATTACTTCCAGGTTCACTCTGGCCCAGAGTGAAAGTACCCGTTAGGATCCCGTCTCTAAGTCAAATAAAACTTTAATCATTTCCTATTCTTGAAACTATTTAACTATGTGCGAACAAATGATTAATATCAATTTGAATAATTAGTATTTGATCGCAATGCTTGAAACAAATTAACTATGTGCAAATAGAATTATTCGTGTTTGATAGCAATACTTGAAACCATTCAACTGTGTGCAAATAAAGCTATTAGTGTTAGATAACAATACTTAGAATCATTAAATAGTATGCAAATAAAACTGGTAATGTAGCGGACTAATGTTAATAAAATGATACACTTAACACAAGCGCTACAAAATAGAGAAGTTTTATTTGGATAGATCTGAAAACAAAAATGATATTGTCCGTGTCTTAAGTCACTGTGAGTTGTAGTGAATTGTCCACAGCCACGTGGCGTTAGAAGTTTAACGTACAAGTTGACAGTCGTAATCTGATACTGGTCGTTCAGCGATCAAGCAGGAGGCTTGCTATGAGATCTCGAGAAACAGTTGTATCCTTCTTGCCTATAAGGACAAGTAAACTGTTCTGATGTGCTTTTGAAAGTGTTTTAACTTTATAGTATATGGGTGGATCACACACACGTGCGTTAACTCCGCAAATTCCTTACAGAGAAATTTATAGCGTATTTTTTGGTCAAAAAATTTGGTTGAGTGTTGTTTTTTTTTAAGTTGGGTTTTTCCAAATTCTGATTTTTCAAGAACACGTGAGTGGGCGTTTTTAATGTTAAAAATTGCGCCAAAATTGATCCGGATTTTTTTTTTTTCCTGAACCTTCTTTGACGAAAAAATTACATCATTTTCAATAGTCAGAGTTGGCGATTCTTGAAACCATTTAATAGTGTGCAAATGAGCTCTTGCTCGTTTAAAAAGTGTAACCTAGAAACTATTCGTTTACATATATATATATATATTTGATATATATGTATGAAGAGGATTTGGCATTAAATAATCTACAATAGTTGATGTGCCATTAAACACAACCAGCCAACCAACTATTAATTTGCTTCTTACAAAACCAGGATTTATTCGTCCATTTCTTTCGCCAATGGCCCGGGAGACCTGGGTTCAATCCCAGGTCGAGTCATACCAAAGACTTTAAAAATGGTACTTGATACCACCTTGCTTAACACTCAGCATTATAAGGTACGGTTCAAGGGTAAAGTGGAGCAATCCTGGGAATGGAGTAGCGCCCTCCCCTACACCTTGGTGTAGTAGCTATCGAAAAGGGAGCCTTCGGGTCACCCTCGACTATGGTCGCTAACTTTACTTACTTTACTTCTAATGAAATGATCATGAATATCGTTACGAGTACTAATACAATTAAACAAATAAATAGGTTCTTTATTGTTTTTTATGCTTAACATTAAGCAATCTCCATTCAGTTATTCATATTTCTAATCTTATTTTTCTTTAAAAAGTCCCTTAGTGATGTTTTCTTTCATTATAAAGAAACTGTTTCATAAAGAGTAGATCTTCGACTCTTTTCCAAAGAATTTCCAAATTTTTCAATGAAATGATTATCAGTCACTTTCAACAATTCATTTACTAAGCTTAATACATGCGCAGAGTGAGAAATTGAAACACTTATGAGACGCAAAAGATTTGTTGGTGTTATCAGTTTCGTTTGGTTGGTAGTAGTCAATTTTAGGTTTGGCGTATCTGACTCCATTGTTTCTCCTTACCCCATTTAACTCATTGTCTGTGACAGGCTACAAAAGAATTACCGAAGGAAGGAAGACAAAGATGCCTCTTAAATTTCAACTTTATTTTTGGGTTCCATAGGGCTATTCTGTAACGAGTAAATATCTTCCTGGACCATTAGAAAAACAGTCATATCCTCAAACAAAGCATTGAAATGTATAAGACAATCTCGGTGGGTGATAAGTCCTAAGTTGGTGGTCATATCTAGTTGGTGTTTTTTATTAGGTATGTTAGCAGAGACGGCTGCTACTGATGGAAGAGTGATCCAGCGTGCCGCAATGCAGGCACGTGATTTTCCTCACCAAGAGCAGCAGAGAAGTCGGTCTTTCCAGTCCAAGTGGTCACTGCTGAATGAGAACGGGGTTTTTCTTGGTGTCAATAAGTCTGATTTTTAAACATACCCGGCTTTCGCTTCCAGTCAGAAGTTTCTTGAAACTGCAACACTTGTGGATTTATTTTATCTTATTTTTTATTTAAATTTTTTCTAACCCCACACTCTCAGCGAGAATAGAATTCACTACTACACGCACACCGAAGATATCAAATATCACGAAACTGGCAATGGCTGGTCGCTCGCCACTGTATCCGCATGGAAAAACTCTGTCAACGCCGCAGTAGGAGGGGTAGGATTACTTATAGGACCTAGAGCATTAAAAACGCTTAATAGCGTTGAGAAAATACAACCTAGAATGATGGCAGCTACAGTTAACGGAAACCCCAGAGCAACAATCATCTCATGCTACAGCCCCACCAATGTTAGTGAAGAAACTGAACTAGTCACCTTCTACGATGAGTTATCCTCATTAGTGCGTAGCATCCCGAAATACAACATGTTAGTCATTGGCGGAGACATGAATGCCCAAATCGGGAAAAACGGAAACAACAAATACAGCCTCCACAACACGTCAAATAGGAATGGGCAACATCTAACAGATTTCATGATAGAAAATAGATTAGTATGCCTCAATACAAACTACCAAAAAGGAGAGGGCAAACTATGGACATACACGTACGCAAACAATACTAAAGCTCAGATAGACTACGTCCTTATAAACAAGAAATGGAAAAATAGTGCATTGAATTGCGAGGCATACTCCTCTTTTGAGGGTGTGTCCACCGATCACCGAATAGTCACGGCGAAAATACGGTTAAGCCTACGAAAAAACGCCAAACGAACAGCGACCACCAAACACTATGACTGGGCCCTATTAAACAACAAAGATATAAGAGATAAATACGTATTAGAATTAAGAAACAGATTCGAAACACTACAAGAAAAGACGGAAAAAAGTACACCAAACGACGAATATGAAATTTTCGTCAATGCACACCTCGAGGCAGCAGCAAAATACATTCCAACAAAAATTAAAACTAAATATAGAGTCCCATGGGAAACTTTAGCGGTGAGAGAAAAACGTGCACTAGTGAAAACAGCCTCCAAAAACTATCGAAAAAACCCAACAAACACAAATGCCTTAAAACTAAAAACGGCACAATATCAATTAGCAGGCATATATATAAAGGAACAGACAGAATACATACAAAATCAGAAAGATAGGATTAGAGACTCGGTGGAAGATAGACAATCTAGAATAGCCTGGCAAACAATAAACGAAGTGAGCAGAAGAAAGAACACAGCCAAAGCAAAATTTAAAGCAGCAAACCAACAAGAAAGAATAAAACTGTGGAAACAGCACTTCGAAAACTTACTTGGAAACCCACCAAAAATAACGCATGAACCAATCACCAGAATAATTAGCAAACAATTAGACATTAAACTAGGACCGTTCACACAAGAAGAACTCGACTCGGTTCTCAGAAAAATTAAAAATAGGAAAGCTGCAGGGCTGGACGAAATTCCCCCGGAAGTATGGAAGACCAGACAATTCGACGACATACTGCTCCGACACTGCAACGCAGTATACAATCAAAATCCGATAGATAGATGGATGAAGGGATGCATACTTCCCTTCCCTAAAAAGGGGGACCTCGGATTAGCCAAAAACTACCGAGGCATAACACTTACATCCATAGCTGCCAAAATCTACAATGTCCTACTACGAAACTGAATAGAACCCAAAATCGACAACATACTTAGAAAAAACCAAAATGGCTTCCGAAGAAATAGATCCACGACCTCACAAATATTAACCATCCGCAGAATCCTTGAAGGTGTACGGGCAAAGAACCTACAAGCGACATTAATATTTGTCGACTTTACCAAGGCTTTCGACTCCATTCACAGAGGAAAGATGGAACAAATCCTACTAGCGTACGGCATACCTAAAGAAACCGTAGCGGCAATAACGATTCTCTATAGAAACACTAAAGTAAAAGTACGATCACCGGATGGAGACACAGAATACTTTGACATTGTAGCAGGAGTACTACAAGGGGACACGCTGGCTCCGTACCTCTTTATCATTTGTCTAGACTACGCACTTAGAACATCGGTTGACAAAATCAAAGAGAATGGCTTCGAACCGACGAAGAAAAGAAGCAGAAGATACCCCGCAACAACAATTACCGACGCCGACTACGCCGATGACATAGCGATACTGGCAAATACACCTGACCAAGCCGAAACACTTCTGCATAGTTTGGAACGAGCAGCAGAAAGCATAGGCCTCTATGTTAATGCACACAAAACGGAATATATGTGCTATAACCAAACGGGGGACATCTCCACTCTAGAAGGAACCCCACTTAAACTAGTAGACAAATTCACGTACCTAGGAAGCAGCGTCGAATCAACCGAAAAGGACATCGAAACGAGGTTAACGAAGGCATAGACAGCTATCAATAGGCTATCGATTATATGGAAATCAGACCTAACCGATAAAATGAAACGCAGTTTCTTCCAGGCAGCGGTCACATCGATACTGCTATATGGATGCACTACATGGACGCTAACAAAACGGCTGGAGAAGAAGCAAGATGGCAATTACACAAGAATGCTGCGTGCAATCCTGAACAAGTCCTGGCAGCAACACCCCACAAGACACCAACTGTACGGCCACCTGCCCCCTATCACGAAAACTATTCAAGTTAGACGAACCAGACATGCTGGAGAAGCAGAGATGAACTCATAAGAGATGTACTCTTATGGATCCCCACACATGGCCGCGCAAAAGCAGGACGACCAGCTCGAACGTACATTCAGCAGCTATGTGAGGATACAGGATGTTGTCCTGAAGACCTACCTAGGGCGATGAACGATAGGGAGGAGTGGCGAGAGAGGGTCAGGGATATCCGTGCTACCAGCGCGATATGATGATGATGATGACTGTTCTAAGGCTCTGTGGGATTAGCTTTCAAACCATGACTTCTCAGTAATGTGTCAAATTGATAGAGTTATCAACTTATTTCTTGTCATAACAGTCTCTTAACTAAAACAGTTATGTATTTCCCTGGGGTTGGTATTCAAAACCAAATGAAAGCCAGAGCTTTGGAAGGTAGTTTTAAGAGATAAGTTTTCCCTCTATTCATATTGGCCTAACTCATCCTTTTTCCCTCAATTTGACTTTGAAGCGTACTCATCTAAATTTTATGAATATAAACTTAATTCCGATCACAATCTCTTCTGTAACTAGTAACCAGTAATCTTTCGTATGGTCATTTGACAGAATCTTTTATTTTTTCTTTAGTTGTTTGTTTATTGGTGGGGGGGACTTTTTTTAGGGTTTTTTTTTCCCTTTTTTAACAATCAGTAGATTGTTTTTTACCTTCGTTGGACAGCCTACATTTTTAAGACAACGTGCTTCTCATTTGTGTGCAAGCCATTATTTATAACCATGAATTAAATGTTCATAGCATATTTATCCTGATCCAGCTAAACAAGTGTCGCTTTTTCTTGCTCATTCATTCGATCATTGGCTCACGTTTCTCTTCATTATATTTTTCAAGGTTTAATTCATCTCTCTCTCTCTCTCTCTCTCTCTCTCTCTCTCTCTCTCTCTCTCTCTCTCTCTCTCCACACACCCACACACACACAGAAGAGGGTCATTGAATAGATAAGGGGAATTTTTATAAAAAAAAGTAAAATTAATTTTTCAAATCTTTTCCAAAAATGTAAACTCAACATTGTTTAGAATTGGTTTATACCAAAAATTATTTCAATCTTGCAAAAAACATTTGCTTTGTGGCTATTTAAAATGTCTGCGGAACAAACAGAGTACTCGAAGCTTGAACAGAAGTCTGTCATCAAACTTTTGGTGACAGAGAAATGCAAACCATGTGAAATTTACTGAAGGATGTGATGTGTACGGAGAAGCTCGTTTGAGCCAAAAATTGTTCACAAATATGAGTCAAAAAGACAAGTCATGCTGACAGATTTTGGGGGCATGAAAGAACCCAGCACCGTTGATTTCTTTGAAAAAAGTGCAACTGTATACAGTGCTTCCTGTTGCCAACTTTTTCGGCATCTTATTTTTAATGAGCTTCACATAAAGGTTTCATCTCTCTCTCTCTCTCTCTCTCTCTCTCTCTCTCTCTCTCTCTCTCTCTCTCTCTCTCTCTCTCTCTCGTTTAATCTATTGGAAATACAAATAATTATCTATTCTAAAAAACGATTTTAAGTAAAGCTCTACTTGTTACAGTTTATCCTCTTCGGTTTTACTATTTACTTAGCTCAACTCATATTAACGAACAGAAATGCAATGGTTCATTTTTTTAACGGTTAAACTATGATTAATGATTTTATCTTTTAAGTACAATTTCTATCTAGTAATAGTTGTAACATTTAGTATATTAAATTTATATGAAAATGTACCAACTATTATGGGACAAAGGTAGTTATATTTATGTGATTCTCAATAATGCATATAGCCATCAAATGATGTTTCACCAGAGCAACAGGAGCTTTTTTTCTTTCATAAATTTGCACCACTTGATATTCGCATCCATAAATTATTACACACAGACTACATGGTTTCAGCTATTACATTTAATGTTACAAATGCACAACAGACGTTGTATTAAAGCTTAAGAATCTGTTTACTGTTCACGAAACGTTTGACTAATGTCTGACAAAACCGCATTAAAAGCCAATATTTGTACAATTGGCTACACTTCTGCTAAGTCACGAACTAAAATCAATCACGGAACAGCGAAGGTGGACATTTATTTCAGCCGCAAACACAAAAATGTCGAACGAAATTGCAAGCTTGAAAGGAAATAACGTGACCTGACGATGTCCACATAGAATCAGTCATTTGCTGTTTTTCATTCAGGCTTAAAAAGGAAGGGAGATAAATCTTTCAAATTGTTTATGCCACATGTTGAGCCGATTAGTGACCACTTGAGTTTAATGCTTGCAAAATTAGAGAGAAAAAACATCTCAAACACTCCCCGTTTTTATCTGGAACAGCAAAAATGATATCGCCTCAACCATACACAACAAAAATGCTTACTTTTCGATATCAAGTAATTATATCTAAGTATATATAATATATATTCGTGTGTGTGTGTGTGTGTTAAAGTAATTGAAGTCTTTAAACTAATGATCTATTGGTGCCGAAACCATGCCTGACTCCAGAATCAACATCTGATTTAGGCTTTGTTGACTGGAAAACTACTGTTTTGTTTGCTGCAGCATATATTATTAACTAAATACTTCTGAGGAAATTTGTAAGACACTTGGAAAGACTAGTGACAGCAGTGAAAGACCATGTATTCGCTATCACCCCACAAAGAAATGAAATATGCAGTCACGATTCAGAAATATGCAGAAAACAATTCAAAGCCATCTAAATAAGATTGCCTGCCTTTGTCGATAACAGCATAAATCTCATACCAATATTGTAAATTAATTGAAATGGTCAAGATTTACGCAGGGTGTTTTTTCGACTCCCCAATGACTTTGTCATCTCATCACATAATTCAAAATACAAGTCACTGAATTAAAAATTCATTATTGATATCTTGTATATGAACTTCCTTTAAAATTTTGCGGAAATTCTCTTTTTGTTTATGCTCAGTAGCCATACTATCTGTTTATACAAATCTTATATCATTGAATTTATAGCGATGGGGATAACATTATTATTATTATCATTATTGGGGTTTTTAGGTTTAAGTTGGTATTACTTTGGTTGCGTTGGTATTACGTTGGTATTTCGTTGGTAGCGTTGATATTTCGTTGGTTGTTATCCCCTCGCTAAATTTTGATGGAAAATAAAGGTAGTGGAGAAGAACGAAGACGTCGTTAGGTTTTTGTATCAAGGTTTAATGGCAGCATGAAGTAAGGGGTTTATGCTGGTATGCTGCGAGTCTCGTAGTAAAGAAAGAAGGTAGGAAGTTGTTAGAGTGTATCATCTAATCTGTTTTTAACAAGAATCCCTTGGTCTAGAAGAATAGACCGAAGGGATCCATAAACTAGATGGCTCTCCTCATAGTGTATGATGCTGCTACTCTTTTCAGGAACAGACGTTAAGACGTCCGTTCCCGTTGAGAATTTCTGACCGAGAGAGAGATTCGCGGTCTTTCTTCAATTTTTAGTGCTGCTAGGAAATATGGTTCGGGCTGAATAGGACAGGTCATCGTGATTGGGCGAAAATGCTCGGTGACTCTAACGGTCGAATTAAATTACGCGCCAAGCAAAAATTCAATTTTCTTTCTGCTACAAATTAACGCTTCGTTACTGGAAAGTTGTGAATACAACAAAGGATTATAAGAAGTGACCACAATGTGACAGAAAACTGACAAAGTCTGGTGGAAGTATAAAATAATGCTGGCGTACTCTGGAGTAGTGGTAATGAGGCATTGGTGCTGAAACCATGTCTGACCCCAGAGTTATCACCTGTTGTTTACACAGCTGCTGTTTTGTTTGCTACAGAATGTGTATATATATCTTGTCATTATGTAAGTAAATTTGGCGACCTTAGTCGAGGGTGACTAAACCCTAAACCGAGGTGTAGGGGAAGACGGTACTCCATTCCCAGGATTGCTCAACTTTACCCTTGATCCTCACCTTATAGGGATGAGTCCTTAGCACAGTGGCATCAAGTACCATTTTTTGAGTCTTTGGTATGATTCGAACTGGGATTGAACCCCGGTCTGCCAGGCCATTTGTACAATTACATAATTCACATTATTTTGAATATGTGCATGTATTTTTGTGGATATATATATACATATATATATATATGCGCGCGCGCGTGTGTGTGTGTGTGTGTGTGTGGTTGGGCAGTAGTCTTTGATTTAAGCATGTTTGATTAAATTATAAAGACACGTTTTGTCTATATAATTTTATAGAGATCCTTTTAAGTTTCCAGATAAGTGTCTTGGTTTCAGGTTGTAATTGATGGATGAACTTACCGAAATTGTCCCGAGCACTTTCTGACCTTTCATAGGCCGTCATCCACCAATTCCAACTTGAGTATTTCTTAGTTATTCTTTGTCCATTTTTGATTTGTGCGAGGAATAATGAGTATTTCTTAGTCCTTCTTCATCCATTCTACTCACATGTTTCATCTGAAGTTTGAATCTTTTTTCATAAATACATGAAACTTATAGTCATGGGACTGACATGAAACGGTGAGAAAATATTTATTTATTGATAGAGAGATAGATAGATTTGCAAATTTATATATATATATATATATATATATATATATATATATGCGAGTCTCACAAGAAATTGCTTTATTCTTTAAGTTAGTGCATTTTAGCACTTAAAATGGAGTATTAAAAATTGGAGTATTAAAAATATTGCTACGATGTACTTTTTTCTGAGTAACGGTTATATTCATACCCATATGTCTATTCAAATATAACAAGAATTTTGGTAACACACAGATTAATATTTTGATGGAAAATATAAATGCTAAAAAAGAATAGAAAATAATTTGAGAAAGGACATCTTTAACAATGCAAGGCGGAAAGTAAATATTAGATCTTAATAATGATAATGAACGTTCAAATCGTCACGGACGTGATTCTTCATGTTTTGCTCATGTCAGTTAAGATGTTTATTATCACTTTTATGCACAAAGTTAATAAAAGAAAACAAAAAAATTACTGATGGAAAGGAAAAGCCAACAACAATATTAAAACTGCTGAAGGTGAATTTAGAAAAGACTAATTAGATTGGCTGGCATGTACATATTTGAACTAAGTGACAAATATTTTTAAAAAATGAACAGAAAGAGATGTGTTTTTCTACAATATATTTCAAAAATGTACTGCATTTTTCGGTGTATATGATGACCCCAAAAATTACTAGTTAAAACGTAGGTTTTAAGTTATATTCGCTGTATAAGGGCACCTCTGGTGGTGTAACGGTTAGCAAGCTAAACTAGCAAACCTACACGAGTGAGTTCGAGTCTCATTGGGCGCCCTATTCATTCGACCTTGTGCTACATCGAAGCCAAGAGCTTTGTAAATTACTATATTCGCTGTATAAGACTATCTCCTCAGACTGGTGGACTTTCAGCTTGATATTCTTTAAGGTTAAAAGATCGTC
Organism: Sepioteuthis lessoniana; assembly: GCA_963585895.1. Lineage (NCBI taxonomy): Eukaryota > Metazoa > Mollusca > Cephalopoda > Myopsida > Loliginidae > Sepioteuthis > Sepioteuthis lessoniana. The sequence goes on from OY757904.1 coordinate 43,364,892, forward strand.
TTATACGCCGATATATATGTTATATATACTCCGGTTGTGCCTAGATTTACTTTAAGCTTCCTCGTTTCCAGTACTATTTCATTTGTGCAAATCTTTTTTAAACTCAATCAATTTTTATCTGAAAAAATGACGTTAAAGATTTGATCACTGGTCGCTGGTCTCATAAGCTAGTTTGCTCGCCGGGGTACAACCCATATAGCATGTTTTAGGTAGTAATTTACTAAGGCCTTACGAATGGGGCACCGAATGAGAACAGAACTCACTCATAAAGGTTTGCTTACTATAACACCAACTGAGGTGCCCAAGCTTGTTTTGGGTAGGAATAGCTTGGTGAAACCTATCTTTCCCCAGGTCTACAACTGGTTTGAATTCTGATTTTTCCTTCTAGACCAGTTGCTATGCCAAGGTCAAAGAACAGTCTCTCCTACTATTTACTCATAGCAGGATGAAAAATAGTTGGATTCAGACTTTTCCCAAGGGTATCGGTGCTATGTGGATTGCAAACAGCCTCGTTAGAACCGAATCTACTGACAGATTTGGTAATTGATAAAGTTTGAATACTTCCGAAAAATTTACTAAATTCTGCCTGATGGACGTTTCGCTTTTTTGTCGTAATGAATTACTGGTATATAACAATCTATGATTTAATCAATTAAAAGGCAATTTAATTTATTTGTGAATCAGAGTAATTCAGTAAAGAAATTATTTTTATTTTATTTATTCGGAAATAAATGTAAGTAAATTATATTGTGAGAGTTTTGATTATCTTCTTAAATTGTTTTGTCTCGCTTCATAGATTTTTGTCTTCTCTATTTAAAAGCCGTGTTTTAAAAAGAACAAAATCTATATATTTATTTTTATTAAGTTGATGACATCAGACGGAGTATTGTAAAGATGTGTCCTTTTAGATAGTCAATTCTCGGTCCAATGGATCCATGTTGTTCTGGCTCCCAGAAGTAAGACTTGAGTTTTTAAAATCAACAACTAATTTAATGAAATATTCCCATACCTATGAAAACGTTCTTTTCTACCTTGCGGAGTTGATCACTGATTGAGAGCATAACTTGATTTTCATTCACAAACCAATTTAAATTTCTAATTGTGTTTTTGGCTAATTTTGTAAACTGCTTAAAATAATTCCTATTTACTAAGTTCCTCATTTAACTTTCATCTCAATAGGAAAAGTTGGTTTTTTTTGGGGTTTTTTTTGCAGGAGCTTTTAACAAACATTAAATTTAGGAAGTTGTATATTTTATTCATTTCAAAACAAAGGTAGAATTAAAAGAAAAAACAGATAAGTGTTTTCATGACAAAGCTTTTTTAAAGTAATTTCCTTATACAGTTACTTCGTATCAACATGTAATTCATCGATAAGACATTTTGGTTTTGAGAAAGTTTAAGATGCTTTTAGTGTCGATTAACATTACTATTAACTTCTTGTAAGTGATTTTGTTCACTTCCTGTTAACGATTATACTACAAATGGTTTAAATGGAAAGGAGTTGGTTCGAATTAATGAATATTCAACGTAACTTATTCTTTATCAAAATTCCTATCAATTTCTTTGATGTGTAAATATTAATAAACAACATTCACTTGAATTATCGGTCGATTTTTTCGCAGTCAATTTCTATATTTAATATGATCAACCGAGAATAAAATGAGGAGTCTCCCTGGTGGAATGTGATATCGTAGGAAACGAGTTCGAACTTCAGTTGCGCTATTATGTTCATTTTCGGACTTATAGTGAAGTAAAATTATTTAATGACTCAAAAATCATTTGAAGTTAATAAATAAGCTACTCGCAGAAAATGACACAATTTTCTGTATATTAAAACCATTGTAACTTCCTTCTTATCTTTGACCTCAGGATTTGACGTGCGTCACGCTATGGGAGGAATGGATTAATAGATTACGACAAGTGAAATTTAACAACCCAAGCACATGTGCTTCTACTGCATGGATGAACCAAATTACGAAATCAATTCGTGAGGTAGGCATAGTGGCTAAAGTACTGGACTGCGAGATTGTAGTAAGCGAGTTCGTGCTCTAGTCATATTATTACGTTTATGGGGGTATGAAGAGGTTTTTGGTGGTGTGCTGTTGGGAAACTATGACGTTGGTAACTAACTTTTTCTTCTTATCCCCATTCACTTGTTATTTCCTTTTTATTTGTCGAAGCTGCAAAGGAATGAATGACGGAAAGGAAAGAGACAGGGATACTTTTAAAATCAATCTTTATTTTCAGGGCTTACGACTATTTTGTGATGACTAAGGTTTTTTTCTGAACCAGTAGAAATAACTGTGCTTCTCGGTCAAAGCCTTAGAGGAATCTCAGTAAGCATCTTGGCAAATTGTGAATCATTGGTATTGAGAGGTTTGAGGGTCCGCCATGTGTGTTTGTGGTCAGTCGGTATGTTCAGCTGACACTGCTATGAGCAGGAGACACAACGCGTTGCTCGGCTGGAGGCCTTAGCAGACGCGTGTGCTCCCAGTTGGGATGGTAAAGAATTCTGCGGTCGAGTTTCTTTTTGTTGTAACGAAGCCCATGTTTTCAGACATGCGCAGATTGCGCTTCCTGTCTGAGCCCCCCTGGGAAATTGTTATTTTTGTATTTATTCATTTTATTTCGCGTTATTTTTTTTTTATGTTATTGCTTTTTATAGACTTCTTCGTTCACTTTTGGACTTCTTAAGAAATGTATAAACCCCTTAATCCACCCACACCAGCTATGGGTTGAATAGTATTACTACTGTTCTTCTATAGAAGTAACTTTGGCATTGAATAACCCACGAAGGTTAATATGCCATGAAAAAAAGAAAGAAAAAAGAAAGAAATTTGTATCACACCAGCTCTTCCTATGATTACTTAGCAGCGATATCAGTAGATCTCCACTACATTCTCTCATTTTCACTGAAATACTGCTGCATCATTTCACTTGTAACTAACTATTGCTTTATTCTTTATTTTTAATTCCATTGAATTTAACTAATGTTTAAAAAGTAAACAAGAGTACATCAAATTTCGCCGACCAGATATCATATAAATAAAATAATAAATCATCATTATCAAGGCGTGCCTACAGCACGGATTCTCTTGAATCTCTCGCCATCCGTCTTCTATCGACCATAGCTCTTGTGAAGTCACTTTGATGGTACCCAGTATCCGCAAAGTACTGATGAATGTGAGTTTTTGCTGGTCAGCCAACACTGGTGAGTCCATGTATAATAGTCCTTAGGAGAACGTTGCTTTACTTCTTCAGCAGTGCCTAGCATGTCTTGCTTAGATGGTTTGCGAGATGGTAGGTAAGTTGCCTTACAACTGCTGTTTTATAGAGTTTGGTTATAGGATTTGTTCAAAATAGCACGCAGAATCCTTGTGTAATTTCTATCCAGCTTATTCTCCGATCGTTTCATTATAGTCCAAGTGTTGCAGTCATACAATTAGATGACTTCTTCCAGACTGGAGTTGTCATTTCTACAATAATAAATATTAGATTATTATTAAATCTTTAAATTTTTCTATTGTTTGAATTTTTAGGTTATTTTCGCATACTTAAAAAAAAATTAAGGTATGCGCTTGTACAAATATATTTAAGGGAAAGTTGCGCAATCCAACACTGAAGAAAATCAGGGTTTTAAAAGGGGCATTTTTTTTAGCAAAAATGTTATTCATCATAAACCTTTATATGAGTAAAATATTCTTTTCTATTGTTTCGTTTAACAGTTTGATAAGAAGCGTACTCATTTTTGGACAGCTTTATATATGTTTGATTGCAGTTTTTTAATGTTGATGAATCTAATAATATTTGATAGTTATTACTTTCTATTTTGGTTAGTATAATGTTCCACTAAAAATAATAAAATCCAGGTATCTTTGCTTTGGAAGAAATTTAACTTTAATAAAAAAAAAATTGTTTGAGTGTACGTATTTATGGGGGATATATATATAGATATATATGTGGATGACTATAGAGATATATACTCCTCTACACCGGTACGGTTGAGTTCTCTGGCGAAGAAGTAATCGTATTGCCATTAGTGTTTATTGCAAGCCTCTTCATATATGAATTGAGGTCTCGGTAGCCGTTGAACGGATGTATGTAAACAATAGTAACTGTGATTCATAACCGTTTAAAATTTACTTCGCAGCTAATGGCTCCTCGTGGCTGAATGGTTAGAATCTTGGTTTGGCGTTTGAGTCAACCGGGTTTTGATCCCAGCAACGGGAAGCTAATGTCTTGCCACACTGATGAGTTCTGATAGAACGAAACAGATCTGTCTGTGGATGACTATATATATATATATATATATATATATATATAAATATGTTCGAAGTGTAATTGTTACTGTCATAGGAAATTGACACGGTGACCCGAGTTCAAATCCTAGACGGGGCAGTTTACATTTCGCATATCACTAATTCCCCTTGAGAAATGTATAAATCCCACTGTTCTCCCACCAGCTATGGGTAAATAGCAGGCAGTTTGAGGTCTTTAACCTTGATAGAGTAACCGGTCTAGGAGAAGGAAAATTCTAAATTCAAACCTATGAAACTCCGCTTTGTGTCACAAACTGCTCGTGCGGAGAGGTTAGGTAAATATTTATAATCAATAATAATATAGTCTACTGCATTTATTAATAAATTGTGCTCAATATCAGTGATGGAGTGCAGACACACACACAGACACAGACTCATACACACACACACACACATATATACATATATATATATTACGTCAAACTGAAAGTCACCATATGCTGCTGTAGATCACACTAAACCATTGTTTTTGTGTATACGCGTTTTAGACGAAGTCTTGAATTTCACTATTTAACATGATATATCAATTGAAGTTTCACAACTAATTGAACATTGATTTCCCCAATACACTCGCGTAACAGGTCTTTCTTCACCAATTTACGAGATTAAAAAGAAATTATTTTTCTTTAGTTTTGTGCTAATCTTCTTATCATTTCCAACTTTTATCCTAAACACTTAACAACATAAGTGGAAATTGAATTTTCTGCAACACACAAACAAGGCATCCCTGATTAGAATACATTACAATCCTATATTTGCAATTTCATAGTAAGTCGATACCTAAGATTCTGAGCTGAATGTAATACCTAAATTGTTTAATCATCATATTCAGGATATTATAAAATAGCACGATTACAAAAATTGTAGATAAATAGCATTGATTTTTTTTTATTCTTAGAATAAAATAATTAATAATCTACGTAATTAGGAAGTAAAAAATTTGAATAATATGCTAAATAATCTGTTTATAAAGATTATTAAGAACGAACAAAATTCCACTCGTTCGAAAAACATCGTACCTGTGATGAATACTTTGCAAACAGCTACAAATTGCAACAACACCTGTCACAATCGTGGAAAAGAATGCAATTCAGAAAGCTTAAAAGGTATCTGTTATGGTAAAGGGGAGTTTCAAATGATAACACGACTCGGAAATGAGAGATAAGAAATATATTGAAAGAAAATAGTACATGCATAAACGATAGCTGGGAGAAATCTCTCCTCAGGTTAACACAATCACGAATATTGCCGTTCTTTGTGACGGCTCACTGAGACGGCTCAGAAGGGAGCTTAGCCGGCATATGACATATGAGGGCGAGCCCATCTGTAGGGGGAACAGTATCCTATTGTGTTGAGTCATAAATAATTGGAACTACGCATTTCAAACTTCAAATGTTTTAAACGTAACCAGAATTTACCTGAGTGTCTTCATCGGTCACTCATATTTCACTTATGATAGATTGGGTATGATAATTTAATCTATGATCTCATAACCCTAAGATGAAGGAAGTGAAGTGCATTTTCGAGATGTACAGTTGTAGGAATTTACAAATAACAAGAACGCAACTGAAACAGTAAGAAAATTTCTAGTGTTTATGGTCAAGTTGTCATTGTTGACCGCCAAGTCCAGAAACTGGTTTTTAAAGTTTCGTATTGGTGATAAATCATCGAGAGATTAACCTTGGCCTGGTCACTCATCAGACCTCGATCAAAATGCTTTAAGGGAATTGATGGAATACAATCCACACAAAAGTGCTCCATAATTACCACTTGACATCCCAATCCACTATCTACCGCCGCTTGAAAAACATAGGAAAAGTAAGAAAGCTGGACATTTTGGTTCTTCATACTCTTAGAGAGAAAAATAAGGAAGATCACATATCCATAGTGACAAATCCCCTTTCAAGGCAGAGCAATTACCCGTTTCTCAAGAATAACATTACAAAAAATGGGGCTTTTATGACAATGATTGCAAAAAACAATGACTTGATGAGAATGAATCTCTGCAGCCTCCCCCAAAGGCAGAGCTTCAACAAAGAAAAGTTATGTTGCGTGTATGGTGGAATCACTGCTGTAATATTTATTTTGAATTTTGAAACTGCCGTCAGATACTCAATACAGACTTATACTCTCAACAGCTGCAACGTGTATATGAAAATCTTCTAAGAAAATATCCCGAACTCGTCAAGAGGAAAAACGTTCTGTTTCTCTATGATAATGCAAGACAACATTCAGCAAGAATCATGCAGGAAAAAACACCAGGTTAAAACGTTTGCAAAAAACTTCCTGAGCTGGAAACCAGCTGAATTTTACTTGAGAGGAATCAAGCGACTTGATAAATGGCAAGAGATGATTCAAATTAATGGTGAATTGAAATTTATTCATTAGTAAATAATTCATCTATGAATCATATTTTATTAAATCGGAAATTATTAATGACCAACCCAATAAAATGCATAGAAATTGTCCAACTGTAGTTTCGCGTAAAATGAAATCTGCGGTTAAAATTTGTGCCAGACTCATAACTGGATTAAAAATCTATATCGTTCATGCCATGGTGAAATTTTTTTACAACATGATATCATGCGATAGGCATATACAAATTCGAGATGGCAGACATTATATATATATATGTATATATATGTGTGTGTGTGTGTGTGTGTGTGTGTGTGTGTGTGTGTGTGTGTGTGTGTGTGTGTGTGTGAATAATGGAAAGGAATCCGAGAGTATGGAGAAAAATTGAAAAACAAAGGAATCCAAAAGTGATGAATTTATTAGTAGGAAAGTCAACGTTAAAACGTTTCGGTTTAAATAAACCTTCATCAGGACTTTAAAATAGAGCAACGATGGATGTTTAATAGATATGTTTTATTAAACATCCATCATTGCTCGATCAAGGCTGGTTTCATCATTTTAAAGACCTGATGAAGGTTCATTAAAACCGAAACGTTTTAACGTCCACTTTCCTTCTAATAAATTCATCACTTTTGGATTACACTGTTTTTCAATTTTTCTCTCTCTATATATATATGTATATATATATACTAATTGATAAATATGTCAACATACCCACAGTTTCCAATGTTTCATCAGAGACACATATATTACATAACTTCATACCTCTGATAATTTCCATCAGCAAATGATCTCATTTTCTATGAAGCGCAATTAACGTTGAAGACCGTAATTTTTTTTTTTCATTTTTCGTTTAATTTTTTCAATTAAAAATTATTTTTTCGGGAGAAACATTTAATATCAATTACATTGCTCCTGAAAGTGGTCGTGAAGATCAAAACGTGGGCATTTTTTATATAAAGAACACCTTTGAATATTCTATCGTTTTTGATTTGTTTTGTTTTGTTTTTTGTTTTTTTTTCATATTTTATATATGTATGTATGTGTGTGTTTATGTGTGTGCCTACGGGTGTGTTCAGGTGCGAGCGAGAGTTGGCAGGCAGGTATAGGTAAAATGTTATATATTCTATACATATAGTACTGAAAAAAAAAGCTTTGCCGCCAGCAAAGCATTTATCAGTTGATGATTCTGGGATCAAACATAGTTTTGGAGCCGTATATATATGTTTGTGTGCGTGCGTATGATAGAGTTTTCACGCGCAAGGGGGCCTATTTTACGCACATATATATATATATATATATATAGTCAGCAGAATTCAAATTGGTGACATTCCAAATTCATCACAATAACAGTCATTAATCTGAAACAGTGCTCTTCGCCTCAAAAAGCAAAATCGGGCTGGTGTAAAAACCTTAAAATCTAAAATGCCTACAACAAGTCAATGCTGTTACTTTCACGAGTTGTAATTCACGATCTGCCAGAGTACAATGGACTACAATACATGAAATTTGAAATGACAGTATTAGCTTGTTGTGAGAATCTAAGTTTCTTACTTTATAAACATGTGTGTGTGTGTGTGTGTGTGTGTGTGTGTGTGTGTGTGCATGCGCGTGTGTGCATGTGCGTGTGCGCCTATCTTAACCCAGTAGCTACCTAGTTTATTTTGTAAGCCACTTATATATATATATATATATATATATATATATATATATATATATATATATATATATATATATAACCATGTATATTTTCCTTTTATATTTCTTTCTATTTTCCATCTTCTCTTTTTTATATTTGGTTGTCCACTTGTGCCCGATCGTACGGCCAGGTCCATCTATTTTTCTTTGATCATGCTCATGTCAGCGTCTGTCGCGAACTATTTCTTTGATACCATCGCCTCTTTACAAAGCATAGGCATCCGGCTGATAAAAGATAAAACTGTACCCGTTTGCGTTCATTAGTACGTTGCCTGGAACGAGCAGCAATTGCTTCACCCACGCTTGATTAATCCCACCAAAGATGGCGTATTAAATCATCTTCAATCGTATAAATGGTCATTGCTTGTCGTTTGGAAAGTGAGCAATAAATTATGAACTCCTTGATATGGTATCACAAAAAATAGCAGTACTGTCGTTGCCAAAGAATTTACGATTTTTCGTTTTTTCACATACTTTCACATCATTTAGGAATTTGTATGTACACACCAGATATCTGAATTCAAACCAGTTTTACTCTGTTTAAAACAAACTGACTTTATGTTACATCCTATTAGAGGCACTTTTCTAACTTCTACATTCCACACCTTTCCAGCCCAGACAGTTGGGATTGTAGAATACACTGACTGCATCTCGGCAGAGGTATAAGACCCTTCTCAACGAATGTCCTGATATGACACAAAACAATCTGATGGTGAGGCTCCAGTTCTGGATCTCCGTGGAATATAGAGTTCCCCTTCATTGCCATTGGTTCCAGGTTCACCCTGATCCGGAATAGTAGCACCTGAGAGGGTCTTATCTATGGGTCAAATAGAACAGTTTGAAATTTAAACTGTGTGCAAACAAATGACTTATGCTAGATTTAATTGTTTAAAATAGAACTGTGTGATCATTTATCTATGTGTAAACAAATGACTGATGTTTAATTGAATTGTTAGTAATACATAGCAATACTTGGAAACATTTAAATGTTTGCAAACTAATGAGTAATGTTGAATAGGATAATTATTGTTCAATAGTAATACTTGTAATCAGTTCACTGTACATAAATAGATTATTTATATTGATAAGAATTATTAGTTTTAGAGAGCCATGATTGAAGCCATTTAACTGCGTAAAAAACAATAGAAATACTAGTGTGCAAACTAATTAGTTCTAAATCATTCAAAAATGAAATTAGCTACAAGCTATTCTCTTAAAAATCATACGTATACATCCATTTAAACGTATGCTAATAAATGACTGATGTTATGTTGTTACTGTTAAATCGCAATACTTGAAACCATTTAACTGTGTGTAAAAAAAAAGATGAGCCCAAGCTCGTCTAAAGATGTTATCAACGAAATGAGGATTTAGCATTAAATATCCTACAATGGTTGATATGCCATAAAACCAAACCCAACCAAACCAAATCCACACTTTTCTCAGTTCCTTGATATGATCCTGATATTATTTAAATTTCTCCTTCTTATTAATCCGAAGCAGATTAAGCTGAATTCAGATAGCAGTATGTAATGCTAAATATGCTCACTATTTGATAGGTGTGGGTGACAAGGTTAAGGAATTATCCTGATGAGAAGTTCGTGGTTTTTATTGAAAACGAGGATGAGAATAACAAGAAACTTGGACTTGAAATCTTCTGAACACGGAAGATCAATGAGTTCCATCTGCATTTGTAATAGTACCTCTTTATAGTCAACATGAATAGGTGAAGAAAAAATTCTGAAAGTTGGGTGAATGGCTGCACGGTTGGTCCCCAAGGGCCGTGGGTTTAGACTTCTGCTATTGATGATTTGTCTTGTGGCTGATGTTGTTAATTACTCTCCACTCGATCCAAGAAAAAAATTATTTCAAATAATGATTGTCTCGATTGGGATGCAGGCCTTCCTACTTAAAAGATTGGAGGAATACAACCTTCCTCCTCGGTTCTTTTATTCCTCTACTAATCTATGTTTAGTTAATATAAAGAGGTACGAATGCTTTTTAATGGTTGCTTGATTGATTGTGAGAATTTCTTGTATTCACCCACTCCTACTATGGGCAAGATTTAACACAAGGTCAATTTTTAAACGAAGTAAAACTAGTTTGAATTCAGCTTTCCTAACTATGGCTAAAGAACCCAATATGTTCTATTATTTACTCATAACCGGAGGGAAAACAAATTTATTCATTTCTTTCCCATTGTTGTTACGGCGAAGGGAAACCCAAACAATTTCGTCCAGGATTTAAACTCGGGTCACTGATTCTATTTCATCCGACGATAACCGTTACGCTAAGCGTGCCTTTGGCTAAAAGTATAGGAGCTTTGGCACAGCGTATTTTCCGTATAAATATCAATAAACTTTTCAGATATTGTAAGTTTCTTCAGATTACCCCAAGAACTAAGAATATGAAACGGGGGTGAGAAAGGGATTTTTAAACCAAAATTATTATAAGAATTTTCGATCAAAAAATAGGCAAAAGATTTCGTTAGAAAATTAACCTTCTCAATGAAAATCATGGTTTTAACATGCACGAAGTCGTGACATCAGCATAAGTAATATTTTGTTGTTATTTTTTTTTCTCAAGTTCATATATTTCCTGTAGCAAAACTAATCGTGATTTGTCATTATACCTGATGGAAACATAGCAACACACCTAATAGAGGCAATAGCTTTTTTTTAAATAACTACTTTATTGGCAATGCCAACGGGAGTTTCTGGCACAAATATTTGAAGTTTGCCTATTATAACTCAAAAACAGTTTGACGGTACTGAACCCTTTCATTGCCGTGTGCCACTATAGTTGAATTTTTCGTGCCGTCTGAATGAATTTCACCTTCCTATCATGTTTCTAAAATACAAATCTAATTGTACTGTGTGTATTGTTCGGCTGGTTGGCCGGTTGGTTGGTTGGTTGCATCCCTTGTTGGGTTATTTTATGTCAATTTGACTTATCATCTCCAATTATATACCGTACAAAAATGTATCTTCACAATCATTTCAAACAACTAAACTCTTCATTAACTCAAACAGATCTATTTGATCTATGGATAGGATAGTGACGTGTACAACCACTTCGGGTCAGAGTGGACCTAGGAGTAATGGCAACAAAGGCGTGACTTCACACTCCCTAAAATTCCAGAACTGGAATCTCACCACTAGATGCAGTCTTATGCCAAACTCAGAACATCAGCCTGTCTCATTCAACTAGGAAGCAAACAAGATATGAATGTTGAGATTGTAAGGATGGAAAAGATCATCTCTCCTATGAATTCTCAGGCTGCGGTGTGGTGGGTAGTGCTCGTGGGGTAATGGCTAGAGTTCTGGACTCCGGCCTCAAAGTAAGCGAGTTCGTATTCCTGTTGCGCTATAACGTTCACTTTCGGGCTAACATCCTTCGGAAAGGAATGAACCCCCTTATTTCCCCCAGCAATGAGTTTAATAGTATCACTACTGTTCTTCTATAAGGATGGCTTTGAAATTAAATAACCCACTATGATTGATATACCATTAAACAAAGAAATCAAACTAATCATCTATAGTCTGCTTTACGAGATATTACACGATTAAGCAATAGGGACACAAGTGATGGATAAGAGAAAAGAAAAAACAAGAAGGCATAAAGTTTACTGATTTTATTCAGAAAATGTTATTTTTATTGTTCTTACACTGATTCCTTACATTTACATTGATCATCATAATATTTTACGGGGATTTAAAGGTTTTAAAATAACTTTTTTTAAACAGTAGTTTTTGTTGGATTTTTTTTTTTTAATTTTGTTTTTTGTTTTGTTTTTTTTTTCTTTTTTGAAAGAGCAGCACTGAGTTCCACCAAAAACAGGAAAATGCAGCAGTGAAAGAATAAATCAAATTTATTAGGTACATCCAGCGTTTAAATATCTTTGTAAAGTTCTAAATCTTGCAACAAGTGGAACTGGACGAATTGACTTGATTTGATTTTTTTTTATTTTGTCGAATTTAAACTAACTTCTTCAATTGACTCCACAATAAAGTTTGTGTTTCTTATTTATTCCTCTTTAATTAGAAACTAGATGACTCGTGCATCCGTTGGGTTCCTGTTGTAACAACGGTTCACAATAATCTGATTCTTATATTTAGGAAAAAGTGACAAATCCTGATTAGTGTTTCATAATGATCTGTTATGTCGAAAATTTGGGTGATTTAAAATCACGTTTAGCACGAATAGCGAATACAGCACCCAGAAAATTATCCAGTTGATATGAAGGATTTTATAAGTATAAATACTTCTTTTTGGTTATCTGGTTTTTAATTGTTGGAACAAGAGCAACATGTCATCTCACGATGAGCCTGAACTGTGCTAAGCAATGACTTTAAACTTCATGAAGAACTGTTTATGCCAAACTTTTTTAAACAAAAGAAATTGTTTCTTAACTTTTTAGCAAAAGAAACACAAATTCAAAGTAAAAAGTAATCGGAATGATGTTTTGTTTTTTTTCATGTTGGCAACTATTGAAAATCAGCTGATTTATGACGACCTTGAAAACGCGGAAAAACATCTAGTCCTGTTTGTCTCTTGGAATTCATATTCAGTTGAGTAAAAAATGTTTGCCAAGTAGCAGAATCTATTTGATGAGTACCGGGGAAAAACTGGAAATTATACTGCCATCTTGTAAAGATTGGCTGCAGAGGCTTTACTGGCTACACATTGAACAAAGTCTTCACTAAACTGAGAATGAGTGGGCTTCAAAAAAGCTATCAGGTCTGAAACGAAGGCTACAGAGAGATCCTTCAAGTGGTTGTGGGTAAAGAAGTTTGATCCGAGGTCTAATGCAGTTCAAGGCTGGATCAACCTTGTTTGTATCAGGATACTTCACTGACGATGGTGTATACATACGATGCACCTTTAACTTCCCTACTCTATACATGATACGCACCGCACCTAGCATCTCTAGATAATCATTTGATTTGAGATATTTCCGATTATCCTCGCTACCCACTCCAATGGAGTTGATGTAGTAACGACATAACTTGATAATATGTTTACATTTAACATTCTGAAACTCCGGTTATATAATAGCCCCCCCCCCCCAACCAATCGGATGGCGCAAACATTGAGTAGAATTGATAGAGAGATGTTGGTTCAAGGCTGGATGTTGTTGGTTCAAAGTTCAATTCCGGGCAGTTCCAACTGTGGTAAAGGTTTAAGCACTAATTTGATTTTCTTTGGACTATCACATACGAATTAAGAATTTTTTTTTAAACTAGGAATTGAGTTTCAGAAGCTAATAGAAATTAACATATATTTTGGAGCTCAAGCGAACCTTCTCCGAATATTGGTGGGGACTATGAATTTCCTTTCATCGACTGAAAGAAAATCATCTCACATGTTCCTATTTGAGACCTGTCCAAAAAGAACTAGTAACACCCAGAAATAAACATGAATAGGTTTTTGTATCAGTATGTTGGTCGACTTCTTTAGAGCCAACTTTTCCAAAATACCAACAAGAAAACATTCCTTTCAAAATCGGCTGATGGTCTTACTACCTCATTCTATTAAAGAAAAAATTGTAATCGCTAATGAAGAGAATTTATTTCTGAATCAGTGGTCAAATTATCGACATTAGTTACGTTAGCAAAACAAATGTAAGTTATCGACATGTAAGTTATCAATGTAAGTTATCGACATTAGCTCCGTTAGCAAAGAGAATAGAGTCGACAGCTTTTGAAGAAAGGAAAAAGCAACAACCATTTGTGAGTTCAACAATTTTACTATTCTTGGAAGGAAAAAAGATGAACGGAAATTGTTTACAGATTACACGCTTCAGTGGAATTTGCTGGGTAGTTAAAGATGCGTCATATTGACTGGGACGACACGTAGTAGCCTCAATTGGAGCCGGCGACTTCCTTCTTGAGATTGTTGGCTCAGTACCCAGCAAGGTTTTTCGGGTCACAGCGTGATAAGGTGGTCGTCGGAAAACTTTCTCACTAGCCATCTCGGGCTGGTCGCAAGATTGCTGTCCAAAGAGAACCATAGTCAAATGTTATAGCTGTGCCAGTGGCGGTTAAAAGAGGTCGAATCTGGGAATTCAGGGTTTATACTAGGTTTCACAGAGAGCTCACGTGACCTCTAAGAGTGCCGTGATTGGCTCTTTTTGGTTATCCTATGTGCGTCTGTAGGGATTACATCCTTTGCCTTCCAAATAAAATTTCTAATGTCTGCTAGGTGGCGTAACTGAAGTAGTTTATAAAAGGGAGCAGCCAACTCTCTCTCTCTCTCTCTCTCTCTCTCTCTCTCTCTCTCTCTCTCTCCAACCAGAAGCACGCACAAGTGTGTGCGTTTCCCACAGTAAGGCTTTTACCCCAACAGACTTGGCGGACGATACCATGCCTTGACGTAAGTCTTCACAACTTCTATTCCATTAAGGACTCTTAACTTGTACCAAAAGACTCATCAACTACAAGATAGGACTTTTTCTCTAGAATGTACCCTTCTAGTATTTTGTCATTTCTATGTTCGTTCTATTTAGTTTGTTCAGGCAATAAATATGTAATTGTTAATTCGTCGTGAATTGTTTTACATTGTTGAGCACAAGGAAATATTAAGTCATAATACATTCCTCTATTATAAGTGTCCGAATTTTGTTACTCACACTCAAATAATTGTAACAGTGAGTTATGATACTCACATTATGACAAATATACGATGGCAAAACTTTCAAGTCGTCAATTCCAAAGCCTGTTCAACCACTACATGCAGGAAGAATTTCAGTTCTAAAAATAGGCGAATATAATAAATACGAAACACCGAATAGGTGTGTGTGTGTGTGTGCGCGCGCGCGCGCTCGCGCTCGCGCTAAGAACACGAAATATATTTTTGAAAAAGAAATACAAATTTGAAAAAAATAAAGCACCGATGACCCTGCTCAGTACTTGCTCAGCTAAGTAAATTCTATGAGAGAAAAAATTAAAAGGTCTAAAGTTCTCAAATGAATTTTCTAACATTATTTTTCATGGAATTAATTTGGTCCCTTTTCGTCATTTTAGCATGCTGTCTTCTGCTTATTTTTACGAAAGAAAATTAATGCGAAATGCCAATAGTCCGGGAGACTTGGGTTCAATCCCAAGTCGCGTCATACCAAAGACTTTAAAAATGGTACTTGATACCTTCTTGCTTAACACTCAGCAATATAAGGTACGTATCGAGGGTAAAGTGGAGCAGTCCAGGGAAAAGAGTAGCGCCCCACCCTACACCTCGGTGTAGTAGCTATTGAAAAGGGAGCCTTCTAGTCGCCTTTACTATATTTCAACAAATACTTTGATATCTAAGTGTCCTTGGTATGACACTGTGCAACATCTGACGGTGAGGCCGTAGTTCTGGAGCTTTGGGAAGTATGGAGCACCCATTCATTGCTTTTTCTCCGAGGTCAACTCTGACTGGAAGTGGCAGTACCTGTTAGTGTACCATGGGTCAGATAGAGCTGTTGAAAGATTATTTGTATTAGATAGGAATATTTGGTATCATATAACTATGAGCAACTCTTCAGAAACAACTCCACAAAAAATTTCCATATAAACGTACAATTTATCTTAATTTCTGTGATGATTAAAAGGAGTGAAATCATCTGGAGGTTGCAGGTTCAATCCCAACTACAGATAAATAACAAGGAATATTTACTATAGCTTAACATTTGTACCTAGTCATGGTTAACGAAATTAGATCAATCAAACTCCGTGAATTAAATAAAAGGTTCAGTTCGGTGTTCTGTGTAGGCTCCCTATTTCAACATGAAACACCTAAAGAAGGCTGAAGGACATATCGGCTGAAACGTTGTGATAATAGCAATGAAGATGAAGACAATAGTCCCAATAATCTAAGTGATAAAAAATAAACGTACGGTGTACGCTTAAAATAACCCTAAACGGGTTGCTACGCCGTTAAAATCAAGCAATGACTCAATTTGATAGTAAAGTGTTAAGGATATTGAAGAAACTTAAGTTATTTATTTTTGCTGTTTCCCACTTGATTTTTTAAAACAGCGACGTCAAAATTTCATTTTCTTTGGGCGCGCTTAAGTCTTTGTTTTCATTTTTTTTACAACTCAAAGAAAATCTTTTGTGTTTTTCTCAAGTCAAACATTTTTCTCAGGACAAAAGCTTATACTCTGCCTTTTTCTTTCTATTCCTAATGGTGAACGTCAGTTGCAACCAAAAAAGAAGAAAAAGAAATATGGGAAAACAAAGCGACCAGTAATCATGTGGCAATTACATGCGAGTTGGTGCCTGACAGATGTAGTACTCGTGTTAATGAAAAATAAAATTCAATTAAAAATAATTGTCAATTAAGGATTTTATCTCAAAGTCAGATTATCCCATCTATTTTTTTTTCTATCTTGATTTGCATTTATCTTTCTTTCTTCTGTGTATTCTATTCTTTATTCTTTCTTTCTTTTTCTTGCTTTTTACGTATTTTTTTCTTCTTTGGTCTCATCATTTATTCTTTTCTTCCATTTTTTTCACTCACATTTTTATCCCTTTTTCTTTCTTGTTTATTCTTTCTTTTTCTCGTTTGATTTATGCTCCCTCTCCTTCATGTTTCTTTCTTTCTTGTGTGGGAGTGAGGAATTCACCTGATGTGGGTTAAGCCAGCTCTACACATGCATTTATGTGTAGAGCTTCTCGGGGATCGGTGTCCAAAAGTGGTCCCCAGCCACATTTGTGTCAGAGATTTTAAATTTGGAGTTTTTCTACTCCAAGACTGGATGCCATACTAAAGTTAAAGAGTCAGTCTGCCCTACTATTTACCCATAGCTGGAGGGAGAATAGTTGGATTCATACCTTTCCCAAGGATATGTGCTATGTAAAATGCAAACAGTCTCGACTAAGCTTTGAACTCGTGTCTCTATGTCCTACGATGATAACCATTACACCACAAGTGCCTCGTCTGTCTGTATCAGGAAAAAGTTTTACTAAACATTTTACCTTTAAAAATGACCCAACGTTCTTTTTTTCTGGTAATGACCATCTTTATGTAACAAGTGTATGTATTTACCCAACCCCTCAGCCAGAGGCAGGATGTGACACTAGGTCAATTTTTAAGCTGGTTAAAGCTAGTTTGAATTCAAAGTTTTCCTTCCCTAATACTGGTTGCTTAACCAAGGCTAAAGAATCCAGTTTGTCCTACTATTTACCCATAGCTAGCGGTGGGGAGAAGAAATGGATTTATGCTCTTCCCAAAGGTGTTAGTGCGAAAGGAAATGCTGTCTTGTCCTGGATTTGAACTCGGGTTACTAATTCCATTTTCTTCAACAATAACCGTTACACTAAACACATCTCTTTTCTTCCCCAGTTATGGGTAAATAGATAAGGCAGACTTAGGTCTTCAGCCTTGCTAAGGCAACCAGTCAAGGAGAAAGAAAACTCTGTATTCAAACCAGTTCTACTCTGCTCAAAAACTGACATCGTGTTACATCCTCTTCTCCTTATGTGAGAGAAAAAACTCGAAATGTTTTAAAGTTACTTTTTAAGTTTTATACTTTTAAAAATAATTACTGAAGTAGTCAATTATCATACGATTTATTGAAACGAGTGTTCTGATTTTTCTTCGGGTAACTTTCTAGGGATTTAGAACCAAACCCTTTATTCAATCCACAGGGTAAATTAACATTTCACAGACAAGGCTAGAGGATTATTTAATTCTTATTGTGATGAACCAGAGACTGTCTTGTCCAAGGTTAGAACTCAAGATCACCGTATAATTGCATACACTTAACCAGCATTTATATTCATTCAGTTATTGTTTCATGGCTGGTGGAATTTTGGAACTGCAAACTTAATATCTATTTTTTTCCCCAATGAAATAAGTTGAAGGATTATATATGAATATAGAAATAGCAAATGGTATGAAGAAATCAAACTGATAAAGATTATTGGACCATGCTAAAAAGAAACAATAGATTTCAACTTTGCATAATAACCAAGAACACAAAAAGGCATTGGAAATATTTGAGTAGTCTCTAAGTTTAGTTCAGGTTTGGCAAAAAACTAGAGGTGTGGGGAACCCAGTGAGAATCGAACACACTAACGATGGTCTGTATGCTTAACTCAATGATTATTAAACCACACGACACACTCATGGAAATACTCGAGAAGATGAAAATTAATTTCCCAATTTTGCTTAGATTATTGATCTCATTTTTGTGGCTTTCGTTATAATTACAACGTTTCGAGTTATCTATTCTACGGCCCTCTTCAGGTGTATTGACCCTACAGAAAGTTGAGACCTTTTTTCTTCTCTCTCTCTCTCTCTCTCTCTCTCTCTCTCTCTCTCTCTCTCATTAGTAAAGCAAACCAAAAAAAAATGGTGACTAACAGAAAAAAAGAAAGTCGTCGTTGCTGTTTTATCCTAGCGGCATTTCATGCTAAATGTTCCCTCTGATTTCATTAAAAGATATTAACATTGTTGAAATATAATTCTTTGTGAAGTAATTATAATTGGTCTGTTTTAGGGAGTGCCAAATGAATGCGTATGAGCTGAATAACGTAATTGTCTTTTGTTTTAATTGCTGTTGTTTAGCGGTGTGGGGAGGTTTTTTTACTTTTTTCACGTTGTGAAGACTCGTTGGTTGTTACCTACTTTGTGAACACGCCGGGTACATAATGGCAATTGACGTTGATGAAGAAGGTGATTAAGCAAATTATTTTTAACAAACAATAATATTTAATTACTGAAAAACGAGAACACGCTTACCAGCAACAGGTAGAATACACTAGACATAAAAATACGTGCGCAAAACATTAAAAATTTGATTTAAAAAAAGGGATGGGTTTGGTTTGGTTTGGTTTGGGTTCACGCAGTTAAATAGTTTCACTTATTTCTAATACGAATACACAGTTAAATGTAAAAACAGTTCTATTTCAAACTATTCAGTTTTGCAAGTCAACAAAGTTAAATTGTTCCAAGTATTGCTATGTATCACTGACAATTCAATTAAAAATCAGCCATTTGTTTACACACAGTTAAATGATCAAACAGTTCTATTTCAAATATTCAGTTTAGCATAAGTACACGGTTTAAATGTCAAACGGTTCTATTTAACCCATTGATAGGACTCTCTCTCTCTCTCTCTCTCTCTCTCTCGTTCTCTTTGTTGTTTTTTCTCTTTCTCTCCCTCTTTCTATCTCTCAATCCTTCGCCCCATCTATCTCTTCAACTTCCCCCCCTCTCTCTCTCTCTCTCTCTCTCTCTCTCTCGTTCTCTTTATTGTTTTTCTCTTTCTCCCCCTCTTTCTATCTCTCAATCCTTCACCCCATCTATCTCTTCAACTTCCCCTCTCTCTCTCTCTCTCTCTCTCTCTCTCTCTCTCTCTCTCTCTCTCTCTCTCTCTCTCGTTCTCTTTATTGCTTTTTCTCTTTCTCTAACTCTCTTTATCGCTTCAACGTTCTCTCCACCTTTTGCAACCCCTTTCTCTCTCTCTATGATTATCTATCCTGGTAATTTCTTGTTTTCTTTTTCTCTATTTGCAAATGTAGCTGATCTTATGTTTTCCTTTTAAGTTCAATCCAGTTAGGTATTTTGCACTCACTAAGGAATAAGAAATTCAACATTTTCTTTCGCCAAACACGATCACAGCTGACAACAGTGTTAACTGTTGTTATTCTGGGGTTTTGTTCATATTACATGTATTCTGGTTTCTTTTTTCTTTTTTAAAAATGTAACCTTTTCTTTTTTAAAAATGTAACCTTTTTCGTTTCTTATTTGCAAAAAAAAAATACAGCCCATACTTCTTGGGTGCTCATTTTTATTCTAATGTAAAATCACAAAGGATTCTTTGTCACATTTTAAATACTTGATCATTATCATCATTACTATCATTATCATATACTTTTTGTCAGCGTTTCTATTTTATCATTTTTGAAGTGTTACATCGGTAGACTTTAAGAGAACTAAAATAAATCAAGTTAAACCTTTCTTTTACCGACAAAATTGTACCAGGGTTAATAAGGGCGAGAAATGTAGCAACGGAGAAAGAATGTAGATTAACGTGTCGATAAAACGAAGCGAAATAATTAGTATGAAAAAGGACAAATATCACTTTAAGCTATTTCTTCTAGAGTGAGAATGTGTTGTGAGTATTCATCCAACCTCTGTCATGAGCAGAATGCGACTCAATGCCAATTTTTCAAAGCGGAGTACGACTGTTTTAAATTCAGTTTCCTTCTCATAAACTGGTTGCCATACCAGAGTTTAAAAGCCCAGTCTGCCCTACTATTTACGTATAGCTGGGAGGAGAATAATTGGATTCATACCTTTCCCCAAGGGTATTAACTATATGTGAAATGCAAACAGCTTCGTCTAGAATTTGAACTCGCGTTTCCGTGTCTGTTTACAACGAGTAAGAGTGTGTGTGTGTGTGTGTGTGTCTATGTCTCTGTGTGTGTGTGTGTGTGCGTGCGTGTGTCCGTGTCTATGTGTGTCTATGTCTGTGTGCGTGCGTGTGTCCGTGTCTATGTGTGTGTGTGTGTGTGGTTATCACCAATAACTGTAATACCAGTTGGAGGTCATCACATGTCGAGAATTTAAAATAAAAACTTGGTTTTATCTTTTTATATGAGAATGTATAACGAATACAGAACTTGTAACATTCAAACATTTTATCGCAATGCAATGACCTATTAAACTCTAGCATTTTTTTCTTTTATCTGCCTATGTGCAAATGACACAGTTTAGTAGACACTGAGGTTTAAGTAATAAAGTATAACAAAATAATTTGCATAAAATCGGTCATACTAAAACATGAAATATATTTCAAGTTCATTAAATATAATAGAGATTCATGAAATATACTATAACAACAGCAACAAAAATAGCTGCTTTTGCATAACTGGTCAAATAAGATAACTATTATAAAAAACGAATATTTCTCTTAAAATAATAAAACTATAATGAATACTAAAACTCCTTGCCTATTTCTCATGAAAACAATCACGTAAAAACTGGAAAGTATTTCGTTAACAATATAATTTCATTTCATAAAAATGAAAGACAGGTAATCCCCTGTAGTCTGCAGTTAAATTCCTGCATTTTTCTCATTTATTTGCCCTTGTGCAAATACTACTGCTTAATACACAGTGAGATTTAAGTAATAATGTCCGACACTCATTTTACAGTTACGACGGGTAAAGTCGCAAGAACTTAGGTTAGGTATTCATTTGGGTAACTGAAGCTATAACTCACTTGCATCATTACTGCGAGTAAGGCCACGTAGACTCGATTCTCTTCCATAGATCAAACGATGCCTCACATAATCACTTCACTGAAAGCTCTTATACGAGAATTAGCTTAAAATTTTACAGGCTAACCAAGATACTCTCATGAAATGTGATTAAATGAGGTTTATTTTTCAACATAAACCCCCTTGCGGTATCAATGTTGCTGTGTTCCTATCCTTATGAACTTTTCAGCGCATCCTCGTATAAAAGCAAAATTATTTTTCCTTGTCAAAAGTTGATATTTAGAATAAATAGAATAATAAATGAATAAAAATAATATAACTTGTAACATAGCTCAATTAAAATCGTTATTTCAGTGAAGGTATATAAATATTCAAGGTGTGTCTATTATATAATGAAACTGGGGATTATACAGAGTGAGGCAGATATACGTTCTACGTTTTAAACTGACACTTGTGTGGTGCAAATGAAATGGTTGCTCTCTCTCGCAAATGTCTTGCCATTTCTGGTTCAGTCAGACAATCCCAGAGTAAAAGCAAATGTACAGGCCGGGCGAGTAAGAGATTGTACAACAGACTGTCTCACCGTTTGGACATTTTCTGGAGTTTCCATGCTTCAGGCTCATGCAGGTAGCTTTCTTTTTATTACTGAATCTGTGGTTCTGAAATTTTCAACCTGTAGCAGTATCGATTTTCTACCTTGAACAGCATAATTCCGACGTAACATGAAATGAGGAAGGGAATCTCTCCGTGTAACAAATGCAGATTCACCAATCTTAAAAGGTGTGCACCAGTCCAAGCCATAATCGTAACTGATTTTATCTGGAAAAGAATAGAAAGATATTAGCTTGGGGGAGCTATCAGTACCACTTGCCTAAATTCACTTGCTCTACACAGGTATCAGTTTTAAATGTGGAAGGTATTTCTGTCGCACTGTGTAAGTCAAACCACAGTGCGAGTTATATAACGAACGTCAGTGGTTTTCAACCTTTTTTACAGATGGACCCCTTTGATTCTTTCTTTACTCTGGTTGACCCTCTTAGCCTTTCGATATTTAAAAAAACTCTGTGGTATTTTTAGAGCTGAATATTACTTGGAATTGTATCAAAAATTATCAAAATATTTTGTGTATTTTCGATGATAAAAATAAATTGTAACACTCTTATGGAAGTACGTTCATGATATAATTTCAAACAGTCTCCACTTGTTCACCATTCTTGTCAACATATTCTTGGAATCTCCCACAGGTGATTAAAAAAATGATATTTCTACGGAAGTATCTTCATTAGAAAATCAAAACTGATATTACTGATACCACCTGGAGAAAATTCCAATAATGCGTTGTCAGGGATGGTGAACAAGTGGGAACTTTAAAATCATAATATCATAAAGGAACGTCTATAGAAACATTAACATTTTTAAACGCTATGTATAACTAATTTATTGTATATAAACTTTAACAACTAACTAAATTCTCTGGAAAATGATTGTTCACCAGTAACATTATTCATGAATATACAAGGATATATTTTACAAAAATTAAGACACGACCTTTGCGATACTTTATTCAATGCGTGTGCTGTGGTGTAATAGTTATCGTCGTAGGCAATATATACAGTGATACTAGTTCAAATCCTGGACAAGGCTGATTGCATTTCACATAGCGATAATGCACTTGGGAAATATATGAACCCAATTTTTCTTTCTCCAGCTGTGGGTTAATAGTTGGGTAGATTGGGTTATTTAGTCTTGGTTAGGCAACCAGTCTAGGAGAAAGAAAACTCTGAATTCAAGCCTGCTTAACTCCGTTTAAAAATTGACTTTGTGTCACATCCTTCCCGTGGGGAGGGTTTAGTAAATACTTACCTTATTCGATGTGAACCTTATGGTTTATGCTGCCCTGCTACTTTTATAATATTCGGCACCTACGTTGTCAATGATAATCGAAGACCACCTCTTTGTACAGTGCTGAGTCGGTTACACTCTTTTGATTGTAAGTTAAAGACACGGCTGAAATCAAATTCAATAAGATTAGAAACCTATTTATTTCTTGCAATAATTACGTCTAAAGCAAAATATTTTTTCTTTGACTAACAAAATACTGTCTTGGACCCCCAGTTCACTATTTTGCGAGTGTGAACCCAAAAATATTTTGCATGACCCCAGCTGAGAACCACAAGTGTACATTGACTAATGTTCAGTCAAAAGCAACCCTCTGAAAGTTTAAAATCCGTTTGTCTTCAATTCTCTCTCCCGCATCATTTGAAATAGACATGCGTTTCGAACGTGTGAATGTGTGTGTGTGTGTGTGTGTGTGTGTGTGTGTGTGTGTGTGTGTGTGTGTGTTTCTATCTTTGTATTTTAAAGTTTCTGACTCAACTCAATCAAATCTTTCTTTTTATCGATTGGTGAACTTCGACGTCAACACGCCCAATTGACAGGGCTTTCAATACGCTGACTGCATCCCCTGCAGAAGGGTAAGACACCCTCCCAAAAAGGGGTCCTGAGCATAACACTAAACTGCATCTGACGATGAGGCTCCATTTCTGGAGATCTAGGGAGTGTAGAGTACTCCTTTGTTTTCATTACTCCCAGGTCCACTCTAACTCGGAGTGACAATACATATTAGGGTCCCATCTACGGGTAAAATAGATCTGTTTAAGAACTATTCGTATTCGAGTGGAATGTTTGACGCCATATAACAGGAAATCATTTCTATTAAGAATAGTAACTTAAACATATAATTGTTTATAAAGGATTATAATTAATTATTTAAAACCCTATAACTGTGTGCAAAGAAATGACTATTATTTGATAGAAATAATTACTTGAAACAATATAATTATTAGTATTAGAGAGGAATACATTAAACCATGCAACCGTGTACTAGTTATTCGTATTAAATTGAAATATTTGATATATTACTGAGCGCAAAAAGATCTTAAGAAAAAACTACACAAAAATGTAAATGTAAACGTACAATGAATGTAATTCAGTAGTTTCTAGCTATAATATAACCCCAGATGGGTTGAGATGCCGTTAAAATCAATCAATCAATCAATCAACGTTAACCTCTTATTTATCTGTAGACAAATCAGTCATATCATCTCAAAATCTCCAGGTTTTTCCGCACATTTTCCTTAATAGCTTTTGTTCCAAATACAGACTTTCTATTTCTTTGTCGTTATAAAGTCTAACACCTAAAATCATTCCTGTCTTCTTCCAACCTGATTTTTATGTGTATTGTTTGAATGCTTTTTGATTAATTTTCACTTTCGTTTTGTAGCTATCTATCGATCTATCTTTGTACTTGTCTGTCACTCTGTCTGTCTGCCTGCTTCTGAGTGTGCATATGAGAGGGTTCTATTTGTGTATGATCTTTCTTTTCTCTTCTCTTTTTCTGTCAATGTATGTATGTCTTGTATAATCCCTAATGTCAAGAACTTACAAAGGCCGCAAATAAATGCACTCAATACTTAAAAGGCTTAAAAACAACAACAGATCGGCGGTTCCATTTATGAAAGGCTCATAGACAACAAGTAACGGATATCTTTTATTAAAAAGGCAATAAAGATAAAATGGACGCGGTGACTACATTCGGGATTGGATGTTAAGCAGTAAAATGCACTAAATCAAACATTATCATCTGAAATCAGCAACAACATTAAGTTTTTGTGTGCGTGTTTTTTCTTTCCAAACAATAAAACATGATAGAAAGTGGGTGTTATTTGTTAAATATAGTTATAATAATAAATACTTACACCACATGAATATCGCAAATTGAGTAAAATTTTATAAGTGATGCATAAAGACACTCATAAGTGACGATAGTTGGTTGATCGGGTATATCAGCAGCAACAACCTTCTTAAACACTGGACCCCTATTGTTTGTTGTGGTAAAGGTTCTTGGAAAGGTAGAATTGATGAAATTGATTGTCTTCTGGACATCATTGACTCTTAGGTTTCTTCTAACAATCCTGTCTTCTTCTGAGCTGGACCTTGACCCTTTGGCCTTCTTTCTTTGGAGCTCGCATTGGTTCATCTTTGTTTCTTGAGTCTAGAACTTCTTCTGGATTGCTACTTCCCTATTTTAAATCTACTAACCCATATTTACATTTAATCCTTTGAATTTTTTCCACACTGCTCGGTTGCTGTTATGAATCATGACCTTTGTATTTAAAGTTCCGATTTTGAGTTTAAAAATTCCTTTCAGATATAAACATATCTGTTTACAATGTTGCCTGTCATCAGGCGACTGAGGCACGCATTTCCGTGAACCCACGTTGACAAAACTCGGCTTCTGACCTCATTAAATAACAGGAAATTTGCATTGTAATCGTCTCTTGTGTTGGTTGGACTTGCCTACTTTAAAAACCACAATGGTTTTACCTAAACTCATTTCGTAGCAAGATGAGATCAAGTTTCAAGTACCAAGTAGACCCTATAACTCTTAAAATTATAAGGTTAACAGTAAATTGTAATAAATGTAATCATAATTGTGTGGCTTATGTGATTCTGGAAACAATATTTGTATGATACAATACCACAGAACTCGACTTCCGAAAATCTTTAGAACGTCTCTCAGTGAATGAAATGAGTCCATATGGCTTAATCCGTTGTAACAATGAAATGAGAGAGGAGCAAGGTACGTTATTACTCACTGTGGTATTTGCACACGAGCTGATAAATGAGAAAAATCCGAGAATTTATCTGCAGACATGAGGGGTTTGCGTGACTTTCATCATTTTTATTAGATAAAATTATATTTCTAAAGAAATACTTTCAACAGTTTTTGAAGTAGAAAATGGAATTGGGAATTCGAGTTCAAACCCTGGACAAGTTTGCGTTTCACATTGCACTAATGCTCTTGGGAAAGACATGGATCCATCACTCCTCCAATACGTATGGGTACATACTGGAGCAGAATGGGTTCTTTAGCCTTGATACAGCAACCAGAATAGGAGAAGGAAAACACTAAAACCAGTAATACTCTACTTAAGAATTGACCATGTGTCGCATATTGCTCATGGCAGAAATATTGGGTAAATAAATACCTTCCAGTTTTCACATGGTTTTCATAAAAAAACATGATGAAATTTTAATATTCAATATAGTTGTATTCGTTTTTTATAATCATCTAATTTGACCAGTTATGCAAAAGCTGTAATTTTTGTTGCTGTTGTAAATTTATTAATTTTCATGTATTTGTATAACTGATATCTGGCGTCTATCACTAAAGATAAATCTTCACCACTTTTCTCATAGTACCTGCCGACGTCAAAAGCGTCATGTTCTTGACGGGTTCAATTTTTTACTTGAATTTCCAACTTATCCAATCTCGATTCTAGTACCAATTTTTTTTTTCTTTCTCTTTTTTTCTTTTGTTTGTAGAGCTTTCCAGTTTTCCAGCTATCATAGCTACTACTTTAAGCTTCACCTTCCACAATTTTCTTAATTCTTGGCCAAATTCTTGTTTTTTGTTTTGTTTTGTTTTTTGTTGTTTTTTGTTTGTTTGTTTGTTTGTTTGTTTGTTTTGTTCTGTTTTTTCTTTTTTGGGTTTTTTTTATTGTTAATTTGTTTTCTTTTCGGTTTCTTTTTGTCTTTTTCTATTGTTGTTTCGTTTTGTTTTGTTTTTGCTTTTTTGCTTTTTTTGGGGGGTGGTCTTTATTCTATCTTTAGAATTGCAGATCCCTTGTGATGACAATATGAAATTCGAATATTTTGAATTCGGGAGACGTGGTATGATGAAGACGAACTTTTGAAAGTCCGTTCTATCGGTATCTCTCTATGACTCAATAGTAGGTCTTCGACAATCCAACTTATTCCGATTGAGACTCAGACCCCTCCTCTCCTCTGGCAGTTTGACAATCCGACTAACTCTTCTTTCTCTCTATCCTTCCCGTCTTTTTTTAATATGCATACCTGTATAAGCACTAATGGAAAATAAAAGGGCAACACCTTGAATATGTGTTTCAATTTACTCAAGCGTAAACATACCGGTAATTTATTTGGATTGCAGCAAATGATGTCGCCATTTTGCGATCATTAATCACAGATCGACAAGTAATTCAGCTAACATAAAAAAATAATCTGACCAAATTTTTCTTTCAACGACAAATAAGAATGTATTACTATCAATTTACTGAAAACCTCCGCAAGATCTTTATAAAATGTTCTAAAATATACTTAACTCCAGAATGTAACGTTATTCAAGTAGATATTTATTTTAAAAAAACACAAAACAGACTATTTTTTAAAAAAACTGACTATTTAAAAAAACACTTCGTCTCAATTTACCAAAAAAATTGATAATATAAACTAAATAGCATCGAATGCCAGGAATACATTATTATTATTATTATTATTATTATTATTATTATTATTATTATTGCGAGATCTCACACCAGTTTTAGCTGGTGGTTTTTCACTGGGGTCGGAGTGACAGTAAGTTTTCTCAGGTCTCCTGAACTCTTCTCAGTATTCAGGCCGATCTCAAAAGTACCGTGGTCTGTATGTAATCTTTATTCTATTTCTGATTTCCAATTCTTTCGGTCTTTTTTCTAAGCACTTAGGGACCGTTCCAAGCACACCAACTATAATTGGTATCACTTTCATGTTCCACAGTTTTTTCAGCTCTCTGACAAGATCCAAGTGTTTTTATCTTTTTCTTTTCTTTCATTTTCATTTAATGGCCCACTGGAAGAGCAAAATCACTAGTACATTAGTTCTTTCTTTCTTGGTAAATAAAACTAGATCTCGTCTTCTGGACAGAATTTGGTCATCCTTTTGTATCTCAAAGTCTCAGTGAATTTTATGCGTCTCATTTTTTCGGAGAGATTCTGGTTTGTGCATAAACCATTTGTCAGTTCAGTCAAATTTCAATTTCTTGCACAATTTCCAGTTGATCACCTTTCCCACCCAACCATGCCTAGTCTTGTATCCCTTTTGCGCCAGTTTGTTGCATTTGCTTATTATGTGATAAACTGTCTCATCTTTGTTACCACAGAACCTACATATGCTATTCCTTTGCGTATTATCGATTTTCACCTTGATAAAATTGGTTCTGTGCTGCTATTAAAAGAGATTCAGTTCCTCTTTTGAGGTTTCCCCAACTTAGCTATGTCCGAGTCATTTCGTATACAATCTCCCCAATTTGTCGCTTGAAGCATTGATATAGTTGTTTTTCTTCCAAAATTTGTTTTCTAGATATTTGTTTATCCTTAGATTGACATTGTTGTTACTGGCTGCAATAATTAGACTTTCTTTGCTTCTTTGTGTATTCCTGGAGGACTCGAATTGTTGCATCGACGCAATATTCTTCCTCCTTCCTTTCTTGATACATAGTCTATATATGTCATCTCTCAGGTGTAAGGCCTTGTGCATCGTCATTAATTTACTTGTCTTTTGGTCCGTTTGTCTGAGTTCCTACCTTGTCTATTTTAAAAATGGTCCGATGTATCTTATAAGGGGTACTGTCCTGATGTTTATTCCTTTGATGAGATTTCTGTTGCAGAGTTTGGGTTAGAGAAGTTTCCTGGATCTTCTGAGGTATTCCTTTCTTACTTTTACTTTCATCTCTGTTTGATGGTGTCTACTTCCAGTATTCTCAGGTTCTTGTAATTTTCTTTTTTCCCCAAGTATTATTATTATTATCGGAATGTCAATATCTCTGATAAAATCTTTATAAAAACACAAACCTCAAATAGATTGTATCGAAGTAATACTCCCGTGTATGAACAAAAGACGTAGAAATTAACAATCAAATGAGAAATGACATTTTAAACGCAATCCATCGAATTTTCCGGAATAAGCCCACACCAGGTTATTTAAAAAGCAAAAGAAAATGCCCAATCGATTCTTTAATTATGTCTTTGGAAATGGACCGTTTATCTTATTCTGTTTTCATTTTAGAATTATGAAGAGATAATTATTCTTGTCAACCGAAAAAGCTGAAGTGGATTGGTTTGTAGTTTGTTCTTGAAAGAATTTTTATATGAACTAATTACAGCCATAAACTAACGTCACTATGGGGCAATGTACTGAAATTTTGCTGCTTGGTTTTGCTTTTGTTTGTTTGGGGTTTCTTTCTGGGTTTTTTTTTTGTTTTGTTTTGTTTTGTTTTGTTTTTTGGTGGATGTGTACTGTTTTTTTTTTTTTCCATCTTTTTTTCTTTTTTAATCGTTGAATGGACATCGCACAAATATTGCTGTGTCGTTCGCAACAAATAAAAACTTTAAAACAAAAAAGGGAAAGACATTTAAATCTATAGGATATAAAATTCTATCTTTTATAATAGGTGAAGCACAAATAAGTTAGAAACGTCCACATATAAAGCGAATCAGAATCTCTAAAACAAAAACTTTTGTAAATCAGTAGAAAATTATGATCCAAAATTAAATTTGTCGTTTCTGGAATCTGATTGGACAGAATAGTCGCGTGCTGTGTTTTCACTTACGAACGCGCAGTTGAACTCAATATGAACTTGTAGCTGAGGCGATTTCCCGTGCAGAAATATTTAAAAAAACTTTCATTTGGAGCCGATCATGTGATTAGGATATCTATTTATTCATGCTTTCAGCAGCAACTTACACACACAGCCAACGACCAGACATGCGAGATATACCAAGACTCCTCTCTAGTAACCACTATACACACTAGTAGCTACATCGACATGCTAAAACCAACCAAAATTCCATTTCGTTTTTATGACAACACACGAGTTAACTCCGAGTCCACAAACCCAAAAAACAATATTTATAATCGTGGCGAAAGTAAGTTTTACCATCTTTCTGTCTATGTTCTTATGGAACTACCTCAATCAGATTTCGCATACTTTTATCCAACCACCCATAAACCCACCCATCACACACACACACACACACATTCAATCGGCAGTCAAACATACTCTCCATTAATATGTGCTTTACTCTCACGAGCAAATGTACACCCATTATATTAACCCTATTGACAAGAACATTGACGAATTTTTGAACTTTTGGTTTCTTACGACCACAACACAAAGCAAAAAATTAACTTAGTAAATTATAGATATTTATATGCATATGTGAAATTATTTCAATCTTGCTTTCCTCTTGTCTACAAAAAAAACATTTCTTCGTATTCTTTTCGTAAATTTTTGTTATATTTATAGACAGGAAAGTCGGATATTTTTTCTTTTTTTTTTAATACGAGTAGATTGACCCCACAAATCTTAAAACAATTTAATCCTTCTTTAAAAATTCACAAGGACATCGTTATTTAAAAAGTTCTAAATACACTCTTAGTGTTCTATTTCTAGTTTATTTCACATTTTTCTAATGAAACCAGAAAAGTTGTTGATATTTTCTCATAAGCTCAAATTATAGACATAAGATCCATCGTGCCTGAATCCTCGTTGCGTTCCTCGAAATCTTGTATTTCATACACACATACTTATCATAAAAGAATTTTCCAATGTGCATACATCTTTCTCTTTTTGTATTTCTTATTGAAAATCAATAAATTTCTTATCTGTTTCACTTTTCACCACAAGTTAAGTCCTGATTGTTTGTGCGCCTAAAAACGGTATTATTTACGGAGCGTAAGAATGTTAGTTGGGGTTATTACTTTCGTTTGGTATGTTGTGGGTATTTGGGTTTTGCGTACCTTGTTCCATTTGTTTCTTCTCTACTCCATTAAATTCGTTGACGTCTTCTTTGTAAAAGCTGCAAAAGAATTACTGAAGTAAAGAAAGAAACGAAGATACCTTTTAGATTTCAACTTTATTTCTGGGTTCAACAACCATTCTGTTGGGGGGGATTCTTCCTGAAATCAATGGCAATGGTCGCGTCTCCCAGAAAAGGTGTTGAAATATGTGAAGAGTCATTTTCGGTGGGTGATAAATCCAGAGTCGGTGGTCATGTGATGTGGGTGTTTTTGATAATATACGTTTCAGCAGAGTCGGCTTACTTTCAGCTAACATGGTTAGGTATCAGGCTACAAGACTTTATCAGCACATGTGTTCGCTGCAAGCAGCCGCGTGAAAGAAGTTCCGTTCAGTGCTACGATGGAGGCTGAAGTGAGGTATAATTTCTCTTTAGCGCAGGGGCGATCCTTTCTTTGAGCATGCATAGCTCTTACTTCCTATTAGAGACTTCTGGGAATCTCTACACTTTCTGATTTTTTTTTTTAATTTCTTATTCAATCCCACATATACCTTCGTTTTCCTCCCTTTTTTCTTCTTAAGAATTGCCGAATATGATTTTTATATTTTACTTTAATATTGTTTTTAAAATATTCCTCTTTTCATATTTAGGACAAATATAAATCCCCAAAATTTCAAAAAAATTTCCTTTAATGTATATATAATCAAGACGTGCAGACATACGGATTGCTCTCTCTCTCTCTCTCTCTCTCTCTCTCTCTCTCTCTCTCTCTCTCTCTCTCTCTCTCTCTCTCTCTCTCTCTCTCTCTCTCTCTCTCTCTCTCTCTCTCTCAGTAAATCCTCTAGACGTCATCCAGTGTCCTCAGAGAGCTGGTTTTGCTGATGTGTCCATGTGTAGGAATCAACAGAAGAACGTCATTTAAGAGTTTGTCCTTACTTCTCCAACAGTGCTCAGTATATCTTGTTTGTCTTACTTGGATGTGTGAGAAATATGCTCAATTCAATTAATATGCTAAATTTTAGGTTTTAAATTATCCAAATGCTTGTCGCTGTATAAATTAAAATTCAACCAAAATTACCAAGTAGACTTTATCTCTGCCTAGCCCAAGAAATTATCTCGCAGTAACTGTCAGGCTTGGCGAAAGGGAGAGAAACGTATAAAAATAAAGGAGACAAAAAAGGGGGATGGGAATGCTAACTTTTGCAACCTGAGAGAGAAGTGTGTCTATATTTCTTGAAAACAAAAACAACCAGTTCCACAAAGTAATTTATTTCAAGAGAAATAAACATTACAAAATCCAGCTGTGCATATTTTTCCCTGTGCTTGTCGAAAACATTGAACTTTAGGTAACAAAAATAACATACATTCAAGTAACGACAATATCATAACCAAAAAAAAGAAGAGGGTATAAAGAATATAACAACTGACTTACACGAACCAATGCCGTCAACCACCTACTGTTAGTTTAACTTTTGTTAATGATAAAATACCTTTCTTTGGTATTTTATGTCAAAATTCTTTTTGAAGTCAATTTTTTGGGTTTGTTCTTTTCTCGGTGTCTCCTTCTAGTGTAGAATCAACCTGGACAACCGTGTTTTTCTAGTTTCCTGCGTAGACTTGTTGAAAACAAAGTTTACTATTTCTTTAAGTGAACTTCGAGTAGATCACCGCTTTCTCCTCCTAAAGGTGAATATCTTTGTTTCAACTCGAATTTTCTTCTGTTGAGTCTACGGAGGCATTTACCGAATCTACTGACGTAGCCAACAGCTTCTCTTGTCGGCGAAAAGTCTAATAATTCCGCCTCTAGACCTTAGACTGAACTTTTTTTAAGGATACAGCATACCAAAACCACAATTGGCCTGCAGTAGGTTTATTGTTTCAACAAGAAACAAAAAAACCTGTTAGGGAAAGAGGTTTAGCCTAAGCGACTAATAGGACTTTTACTCAAGCCACCTTGCTCAAGAAAAATTGCCTAAAGTCGAAGGCGACTAACCAAGATCTCACAAAGTAAAAAGAGCGAACTAGGCAGTGCCTTCTGCTCAGGCTGGAAAAAAAAGAGTGAGAGCTTCCTGGTTGGTCTCACTTGAATAACAGCCTGGTCAGGAAATAATGGCACAACTTCAAAACAACCAATCATATTCGAGCAGACATTAACGGCCGAATTTACAAATTCCAACAAATGCTTTGTGAGATGGGAGGTAAGTGGCTGTACAGCAGCTATTTTAGATGGCACTGCTTCCAGGAATTGTTCAAAATGGTACGCAGTATTCTTGAATAGTTCCCATCTAGCTTTTTCTCCGTGTGTTTCATTAAAGTCCAGATTGTGCATCCATACGGTTATACTGGCAAGACTACAGCTTGGAAAAAATTCCGTTTTATTTCATTGTTGAGATCAGATTTCCATCTGATCGACAGCTTATCATTAACACTCCATGCCTTCCATATGTGTATGTTAACATCACTTTCAGGAGATAAGATTTGCTAACGAGCTAAATGAATTGATCTTGTAGGGGGACATATCATTTGATAGATATGTTTTGTCCCCAAAAATTTAATGTTGTGGTTTAGTATATGTTTAGTTAAGTAGTATGTTATATTTGGAAAAAAACAAAATAGGCACATGGAGACAAATGTAGTAAATGAAGTAAATGAGTAAAGATATGAAACGGCGCGGACAAAAGGAACATTCAAAACAAGGCGACAAACAAAACAAATTTATATTCAGAATAAAACATGCAATGATACATTTAAAATATTGCTATGGTTCTATATTGTTCGTAAAATAGTCCTCTGTGTGTGTGTGTGTGTGTGTGTGTGTGTGTGTGTGTGTGTGTGTGTGTGTCTAACACAACTAAAACTACAAAAAGGGTTAAATAATAAAAGTGTCCTATTCATGTCGACTACATATTTTTAAATGTTCATTTCTTCCTGTGGTTTGAAACAGTTGGTGTTTCCGAGGCTGTAAAAAATCTCATAGGCAAAGTATTTTGAGCAAAAGGTTTGCGTGGTTTATCCATTTTGTGGCTTTTGACGTCTGTTGGTGAATAAGAGAGTCACACTGGAGAGAGTGTGTTAGCGCTGCAATAGAAATTGGAAAAAGAGATAGAGTGTTTGAAGACGACGTATTTATAGAAAATACGTGTCTTGGAATCGGCTCCAAAAAACGCGGGACGAAATTCAAACGTGGACGTAGTTTTAACCAGGTCACGTGGTTCTCCTGGCCAATGGTTTCCCGAGACTGAATATTTGCGAGCGTCCGCCATCTTTGTTGTGGGAACAAGTGGCATACCGCCCACTTTAAATTCTGGGAGTATAAGTCCTATAATCTATTAATTTCAGAGGCGTATCATAGATATTTTTGTGCTGAAGTGGCACTCCAACCATTAGATCACTTCGAATTCACCATTTATGGGTTTCTATTTTGTTCGCCAATGGTCCGGAAGACCTGGGTTCAATCTCAGTTCGAGTCATTCTAAAGATTAAAAATGGTACTTGATACTTCCTTGCTTAACACTCAGCAATATAAGGTATGTATCGAGGGTAAAGTGGATCAATCCAAGGAAAGGAGTAGCGCCCTCCCGTATACCTCGGTGTAGTAGCTATTGTAAAGGGAGCCTTCTGGTCGCCCTCGACTTCAGTCGGCAACTTTACTTACTACTTATTGGGGAATACTTTTAGGGGGATTGGGTTAACCCCACGAATTATTATCAAAAAATTATAGAGTATGGACAGCTCGTTTCGTGCACTTTTGGCGGAAGTGAAATACTTGAATATTTATTTTATTTTCGTATGTTATTTGTTTGTTTTTTGTTTGGGTTTTTTTTTTGTTTTTGTTTTTTTTTTTCATACTTTATCTATTTATTGATTTTCGGAAGTGACAGAATTCATTTCAGGTTTCTACAGGACAACAGAGATCGTTAATTGTATTTATTACAGCTATCAATTTGATTGGATAAAATTATCCAATCAAATTAATGGAATTTGTCGTCTGCAAAGTAACAAATTTTTTGGCGGTCAGCTGAAGCCCCTTGCATTGTATTTCGTCGCAGAAAAAATCAGTTTTTACAAGAGAAATTTAAACTGAGGTTCAAAACAAAAGGTAAGAATAGTTTATTATTTTCTTGCTTGTTGTTTTCACTCGAAGAGAGATTTAATGTCTTTTAAAACTCATACACAAAAAATTCGATATTGTCTTTCGTTCTACAACGGAAGTCAAGTAACAGTGAACAATGTCAATACATAGATTTGTCTCTCGATAATTACTGAAGCCGTAAACAAAAACTCATCATTTCTGAAATGACATTCAATCCTAAATCTGCAAATTAAATTTTCGCTTCAACAGATGTTTCAAATAGGTTTATCTCTGGGCTTCATTTGCCTGGCCACCCAACAGTAAGTCACAAGTGTAAGGTCAATAAAGTTAAAATTATTAAGAGTGCTGCGGTTTCTTTAAACATTATTCATCTCAGAAATACGTTTTAAATATGTGTCTCTTTACTGGGAAAATTTGGTACCAAGTCTGTTAATAAAATTCCTGTTATACAAAAACTTATTAGATGGTAAACACTAATAGATAGTAATAGAGGCTAAAACTTTATAAGGATTAGACTAACTAATAAATGTGGACTACTTAAAAATGTCTCTGGGAATACGGTGACTACCGTCGTCTATCTTATGAAAGAAATTAAAATGTTTAAGCAGTGAAAGATGAAATACGTAAAAGACTCTAAAACATCAAAAAAAGTGTTCGTTCCAACACGATAGATAAAAAGGAGTCAGAAAATTCTGTCATCTTTATCAAATTAGATATTAAACTGTATTACTATCATCTATAAGTTATTTACTAAACTGTAATATATTACAGTATACATCAACCTTATCCGAGTTTGCTTAATGAGTCGGTATTTTTGATGGCTTACTTGGTTTTATGATATGTCAACCCTTGTTGGGTTATTTAATGCCAAAGCTATTTAAGTGGGGCTGCATTCGGGGATCAATTATATGGTTACAAATAACTCACAATAATAATAATCCTTTATAAACAACTATAGTTTAAAGTATTTTTCTCAATATAAATGATTTATACATAGTTATATGATTTCAAGTATTCCTACCTAATATTAATTTTCAAACAGATCTAGTTAACCCTAACTAGTACTATACTCTAGACATGTGGACCTAGAAGAGATGACAAAAATGATGTGACTCCACGCTTCTCAGAGTACGCAAACTGGGACCTTACTACTGGATGCAGTTTAACATTATACCTATGACACTTCATTTTTTTTTTTTATTTTAGGCAAGGTGGTCTTACTTCTCTGCAATAGACACAATTGATGTATTTTAAGCCCTGCTAACAAATTGGAAAGTTGTTGGGTATTTCTCATTTGTACCATTGATCAGTGTTCAAGCTCATAAAAAAACTATAGTTTTTACAGGCTGATTTTCAAAGGAGACTGGTACGACATAATTTTCTTACCGACTTCATTCCTCCTATCAAACCTTGTGCAGTTCTAAGTTAAATACAGTAAATATATGATTTTACCTCATTGCTGAAATAACTGTGTATTTCCTACTGGTGCCACTTGTCCGTGTTGAAGCCCAACTAAGTGCCAGGATTCCAAATGCTGATTTCCAAAATAATCAGGCTCTCCTCACATGGAAAACTTCTGCCCCACCATTTTTTTTTTTTTTTTTTTCGCAATTTAACCTTGTTCCAAATTACACTTGATAAATATCTACTGAGAAACTCTGTCAAACTAATTTATATGAAAAATATTCTGTTGGAAAAAAATGTGGGGAAGCTCTACTGTAAATAACATAAGGAAAAATGGCAAATTATATGACATAGAAAATGAAGAAAATTAAAGAAATTTTATTCTAAAAAAGATTCTTGATAAAAGATGAAAAAAGGGTAAATCTGTATGATTTCCTGCTTGTCTTTGTGGGTGAAAGAAAACAATGAACACAGGAAGTGTTTTCACAGTGTGGATCTTCATTGAAACAAGTCTCTACTCTCTTATATATGTTGACTCCAGCTGTGCCTCACCTGGAGCATTTCCTTAGAATTCAATGAATTTTAAGATGTAAATTACTTTCTAACACTGCTTCATCAAAGTAGATAATGAAGGCACCATATACAAAGGTTAGGAAACATAAAGTTCTAGATGTTTATTTATGTGATTTTTGCATTTATATGTATGTTCAAAAATTAGACATGCATAAAATCTTCTGGGCTGTATTGCCCTGAGGTAGAAAAAAAATGAGAAATGATTAATTAATCATTGAAGCTACATTTTGTAGGTAGAGTGAAAATCTGTTACAGTATGTGTAGGATGAAAGAAGAGAGAATCAGCAGGAGCAATAAACAGAGAAAGAAACTAAAAAAAAAGAACTGAATAAGTAAAAGAATAAAAAAGAAGAAATGTAATCTCAAAGATAGAGGGAATAAATGAATGAAAAAGAGAAAAGAGAATAAAAAGAAAGAAAAGGGATAAGTTCTTAAAGTAAAAGACAAAAGAAACAAATGACAGTGAAAAAAGTAAGATGATAAAATAAAATTTTTTAAAAGTAAGTATAAGAATTATTGAAAACCTTTAGAACATACAACAATCATGTCTTTTACATATGCCTGTCAATATGACTCAACAGTTTTTTTCAGTTTAATATCTGATTAATTAAATATCTTTTGTATATCTTTGACATCAAAATGAATGTTATATTTGTCATTACCATAGAACCAATCCTTTTCAATCTCCTTTCATTTCCCTAACATCCTGTTTGTCTGGCTTTTCCTTCTTTACAAAAATCAAATATACTGCTTTTATCATTTAAAACATTTTTTGTTTTGTTTTGTTTCTTTTATTTGCAACAATAAAATTGTTAACACTCATATGCCAGTCTTATTGTTACCTTGACTTACTAAAACATACAAGGAATCTTTCAAAAGCAAAAGCTTACTATTTGATTTCACAGAAACTACGACAGATACATGGACCACAATGACATCATTGAACAGAGCAGATTTTCAGTAACGAAACAGACTATTTTTCCACATAATCACTACCAATTATGCCATGCATTTTTGCCAAAGAGGAACAAGAGTCCACATGGCATACTCATTACGGAGTTCCTTCTAAAGTAATGCCCATTATATTGTCCAATAATCTTACACGTGGATGTTGATGAATACAAGCCGAAGATTCCCACTTTTCTGGGAGCAAATGTATAGGCAAGCTGGAAATAGAATATTTATTTGAAAATTCTTACCAACTTTATTATTATTATTACTACTACTACTTCAATGGTCAGAAATTACATTGTAAAAAAATATCTAAAAAAAGAAAAAAAAAAAAAAAATGCTCTCAAATATCTAAAGACAGAGACTTGGCTATATGCTTTTAAAGCATTGGGTGATGGGCAATTATAAATGAGTAATGAAGTTTACAAAAGTTTTTAGATGTAGATAATTGATAAGTGAGGTTGAACACTCCAAAAAGAATATCCTGTTTATGACACTAAACAACATCCACTGTTTTGGAACTCTGAGTGTAGAACTGCCTTCTTTTTGCCATTACTCCTAGACCCACTCTGACCTGGAGTGATAGTACCTTTTAGTGTCTCGTCTATGTGTTAAATAGATCTATTTTAGATAATGTTTAAACTTATACTAGGAAGTATATGTGTACAAATTATATGTACTTGAAACTACTCTTTTTCCAAGAATGACTATTATTATTAAATAGGAATAGTTACTTGAACATATATAAAGTTGGCAACCGTAGTCAAAGGTGACCTGAAGGCTTCCTTCTCAATAGCTGCTACACAGAGGTGTGGGTGAGGGTGCTACTCCTTTCCCTGGCTTGCTCCACTTTACCCTTGATTCATACCTTATAATGCTGAGTGTTAAACAAGGAGGTATCAAGTACTATTTTTTTGAGTCTTTGGTATGACTTGATCTGGGGTTGAACCCCAGTCTCCCAGGCCATTGGCAAACACTCTACCCACTAGCCAATGAGCCAGTGTGAAGATACATAATTGCTTGAAATAAAGTAAAAAAATGATTTCAATATCAAATAATCTAACAAGTGTTGACATGCTGTAAAACCAACAACATTAATTTAAAGTGTTGTTTATTTATATTTTAGAATTTCTTGTTCCCTTTCCATTTATCTTAATTTACATCCAACTTTCATTCTGTTTCTTATTTCAATTCATCATTTCTTCCTTTTTGTCTATTTCCATACTCATTACTTTTTCCACTTCAATTTTTGTTTGTCTGGGTGTAAATTTATCTTTTATAGGATCAAACAAAATGCAAAATTGAAGAAAATAAAATCAAACAGCCATGTGCTTGTTATTGTAACAGACATAATTTTACTAATAGATATTCCTGTGACTATAGAGTTTGTTTGTTTGTTGTTTGTTTGTTTTTTTCTTTTTTTTTTTGTTCTGTTTGTTTGTTTTGGGTTTTTTTTTGTTTTTGTTTTTTGTTTGTTTTTGTTTTTTTTTCAGGGTTTTTTTTTTATTATGTTAATATTTCAGAAGTTAAGTTGGATTTTTTTCTCTACATTTCTATGAAATTGACAGAAAACTCTGAAATAAAGTCACATATATATATCATGCATAACACACATGCACACACACACACACACACACACACATATATATATATATCAGATGAAAACACTTCAATATGAAAAAACATCTTTATTTAACATATCTTCATTTAATGCTATTGGATTATTTTTTATTAGTTCTTTATTTTCATATTTTGTTGATTGATTTTAATGGTATGCCAACCTGTCTTGGGTTATTTTATGCCTAGAGGTTAGGGAATTGTTTTTATTGTTCATTCATATTTACATTTTTTGTGTAGTTGTTGCTTATGAGATTTTTTCGTTTTTTGCACCCAGTCCTGTTGAATACAAATGATCTTTAAACAGATCTATTTGACCCATAAATGTGGACCCTAACACATACTACCACTCCAGGTTTTAGTGAATCTGGGAGTAATGGAAATGAATGAATACTCCTCACTCCTTAGAGCTCCAGAACTGGAGCCTCACCATCCAATGCAGTTTAGTGTTATACCCAGGACACCTCTTTTAGGAAGGAATGTCTTATCCCTCTATAAAGGATACAGTCTACATATTCTAAACTTCATTAATAGGGCTATTTATATTTTGTGGTATATCACCTCTTTTAAAAAATCTCAAGAAAACTTTTAACCAGGTGATAAACTTAGGTTTAAACTCAGTGGAAACAAATAAAAACTAAAAAGTAAGTAATTACAGAGCAATATTGACCATATCAACTTTTTTTCATCTTTTGCCAATGGGCTGGGAGACCGGGGTTCAATCCCAGGTCGAGTCATACCAAAGACTCAAAAATGGTACTTGATGCCTCCTTGCTTAACACTTAGCATTATAAGGTGCATATCCGGGGAAAGGAGTAGCATCCTCCCCTACACCTTAGTGTAGTAGCTATCAAAAATGGAGCCTTCAGGTTGCCTTCGACTATGGTCGCCAACTTTACTTTACTTTATGTATTTATGTATCACTTTTCATAGTGCACAGATACTACACTGATTCTCAGCCAAGAACCAGGGAGTGAAACTGAAACTTTGATCATAAAGAAAATGCACTCATAGCTGAATATACTGGCTTCATGAAATTATAAATCAAAGAACAGGATATTTTTTCCAGACCAAAATAGAGGAAAAATATGGAACTACTCAATATTGAAAAAAGTTATGGAATCATCAACACAAAATTAATCATGATTATTACTTTGTTGCTCTCCTGGCTTTTATGAAGGTCTGAATTCTTTGAGACACTGACTTTTCTAATAAAAAACAATATTATCCATTAAGATGGATCTAACTTTTTAGATTACTGCTAACAACAGTTTTGCAGAATGTAGACTTGTCCTCAAGCATTTTTTTTTTTTTCACAATAGATTTAATATATTTTTTAATTTAACTCACCATAGATTTAACATCAGACTGAGATCTAAACTGCTTGATGGCCATGTTACTGAGTTGACATGCTTTTTCTGAAAAAGATTTTTAATACTTTTTCCTTGGTGACAAGATGAATAATCATCCTGAAAAATTACTTCTTCATTACCAAACTTATTTTTTATGTATAAAATGTGTTCAAAATTTCATTTTACACATATCCATTAATGATATATATGCTACTGGTGCGAAAGCCTCAACTTAGCCAGGCATAGTAAGGTTACCACGCTAACAAAAAAACATCCGCAAACAATATAAAAAAAAACTGTCATAAGAAAAATAATGTTAACATTTATTTTCTTGTGTGCAAGAAAATTTGCAAAAAGTTTATATATTATTCAACTAGGTTTAATCAGATTTTATTGTTCAGTCACTATATTTTGAGTTAGAAAGTTTTTTGTAGCAGCAGTTCATTTACTTTTGCATTGCATGAAAAAGTGAGAGAGAAAGGCCATCTTACCATATTAAAGAGGAAAGTAAAATAAATAAAGGTGTTCTTATCTTTGCATGCAGAATAAATCATATTCTCTTTTCTGGTTATGTGTATCTAGTGTTGTATGTTTTGTCTGTTAATGCAGGTCTCTCTGATGTATACTGGCACATGTGAGTGGCTTGTGTGTGGTATATAACTGACTTCTTACCAAGCCAGGATATGATACATGGCCATTCTATAGTGAGGAGTTATGCACAAAAGATGCTTGGTCCCTTCAACATTCCCTATATTGGGGTAAGACCTTGTGGTACCAAACAAACCACTCAGTACCACTTCCTTCTTGGTTGGCTCTAAATTCAGTATTTTAAGAGGGAAGTATTTTTATTGGTAATGTTTCAAATTTTATTTTTGTGTATGCATTGTGGCTATGCCCAGAAGACTTATTTTTATCATTTTTAACTTATCCCTTGTGTTCTCATCCAGTCAAGTACTATTTTGTGTTCCAACTTATAGAATTGTATTTTTGCAAAAGAAAACATTTAAAAACAATTATATTTTAAATTATCTTATAAAAATACTGATTTCTATTATATCTCTTTTAAAATTACATGAATTACACTTTGTGCTGGATGAAATCCTTTTGAAGATTAATGTGTTGTCCATGAGTATGTATGTGTTTGCTTTTGATAGAGATAATTAAATAATTAGTCTGAGAATATAATGTAAAGATAAATAAAAGCTACAGTTAATCTTTAGTTGAGTATTTTTAGAATGGTT
Source organism: Sepioteuthis lessoniana (assembly GCA_963585895.1). Classification (NCBI taxonomy): domain Eukaryota; kingdom Metazoa; phylum Mollusca; class Cephalopoda; order Myopsida; family Loliginidae; genus Sepioteuthis; species Sepioteuthis lessoniana. The sequence goes on from OY757904.1 coordinate 43,407,349, forward strand.
GGTGTTATTAAAGAAATCGTGGCCACCCGTTGAGATCTTTGCACCAAGAGTGGTTTCCAAGTATGTTGATGTTATCCCATGAGACATCACTTTAGTTGGTGTGAAAAGAAATATTTGCACTCACCCAACTCAAAACGGTTTTGGGAGAGTAAGGTTAACTGCAATGGCAGTGAGGAAGCATCATGGTGAATGATATTCTAATTATGACTCAGAGAGGTGTCTTCTCAATGTATAGTTCACTGGTGAGGTAGTTTCCCATATGTGGGTGGCTGTGAGTGGTGACAGGCTTCATTATTCAAGCCACTGCCATCTTGCAGAACTGGGAAGATGAAATCAGAGATGCTTTCCTGGAATGTATGTTAATGGACACTCTTACCCAGGTGCAGCTACTAGGTCCTGCCCAAGAGTGGAGGGGGGTTCTCTATGGTGTAATAGCTAAAGTATTAGCCTGCAGCCTCAGTATAAACAAGTTCAAACTAAAGTTACATTATTACATTCACTTTCAGACTAATGCCCTTTGGAAAGGTATCAACCCCTTTATTCTATCAGCTATGGGTTAGATAGTATCACTACAAGGTTGGCTTTGGCATTAAATAACCCACGAAGATTGATATGCCGTTAAACAAAAAGAAATCTACCCAAGGAGAGTGGTCTATGAATACAAAGGAGCTAAATATATGGGTTGATGCAAATGCACACACTGTGGAATGGCACTTGGCACCATATACTAGCTGTGGCCTATAAAGAACACCCAGCACATTAACAAGGCCGAGCTAGATGGCCTACAGTGAAAAGAATCAACCACATGCTCAAGTGAACAGGCAAAGGTGATAGATATGTATACAGACTCTCTTTGCATGTACCACTGAATGATCAATGTCCTCACAAGCAAGTCTCAGTTGAACACTAAAGCTACAAGTGAGATACTTACAAGACAGCTGCTGGACATACTGACTTCACTAATAGAAGTCTACAATCTTTCAGTCAATGTAGCACTGGTGAAATCTGATCAGAACCAGGCACACTTGCTGACTAGAGTTCTTTATTTGTGGCTCAACACTGTGCAAAAAAAGCTTGAGCTGTGAATTTTGGGTATGCTTTGGTTACAAAAATCCTGAGCCCTGCATATCTGACCAAGATTCACCAACACAACAAGCACCCTGGAGTTAAAAAGGCACTGTATTTCAAAAGAAGAGTCAACCCTGTTCTTCAAAAGAAGAGTCAACCCTGTTCATATTGAGGGAAGCAGTAAGGTCAGTTGTTCAGAATGTGAAAAGTGACAGTCTGTGAACCCAGTGTGACCAGCTAGGTATGAACATCACACACTACAACAGCTGTCACTTTTTGACATTGCAGCCCCACACAGTTTTTGATCTGGCAACCATTGTTTCAGCAAAATACTGCTCAAGTAATCCAACAATTGGAGTCACTGTTCCATGAATGTGAACCCCCAGCTGAACTCCTTGCCAATAATGACACAGCTTTCTGCAGCTAGCAATTAAAACAGTTCTTAAATGAGGCTAGCATCCGATTCCAACTGTACTGTACATGCAAACTGGCTGGAAACAGTATCACAGATGAGTGCCACCATTATTGAAGCCATGCATTGCCATAACAAAACACCTAAGAACAAAGTCCACTGTATCTGCACCAGCTAACATGCTACATTCATACTAGATTTGATTGAAGGGAATCGATGCTGTACCTCAGCCTAAATAACAAAAGAAGTCAGCTCAGTACAGACAAGGGGGAAGTAGTCTGGGTAAAAAACCCACATCAGAATTTAGGATGGGTCACATTACTAGCATAGTCAGTCCACAGTCATTGATCATCAATGGCATGCCTTAGCATATGGGAGACATACATTCACAGCTCAGTTTTGGATTACTAGTGGACATGGCAGTGATGCATCACTGGAAAATTATGGGCAGCAGGAACTGGGCTCAAATGCAAGCCGCAATAGTACTTCATCAAAGAGTGGGGATGCGGGGTTCCTATACTTCATGGAGTCTGACTCTGACCCCACCTACCATGACCCAGGTGGCTGGAGCTGCAGAATACACTGACTGCATCTCTGCAGAGTGGTAATACTTCTCCAACAAGTTCCTGGATATGACACTAGACAATCTAATGGTGAGCTTTGGGAAATGTGGAGTACTTCTTTATTGCCATTGCTACCAGGTCCACTCTGGTTCAGAGTGGTAGCAGCTGATAGGGTCCTGTCTGTGGGTCAAATAGAACAAAACTGACTTATGCTAATGTGAATTGTTTGAAATATAACTGTTTGTGACATTTAAACTGTGTACTAATCCAAAACTAAATTGTTTGAAATAGAACTGTTTATATATATGAAAATGAATTTGGCATTAAATAACCTAAAATGGTTGATATGCCATAAAACCGAACCAAACTGACCCCTCAGTATGTCCAACAACTCAGCTTGAGAGGCAGAAGTGACTGTCCCACTGCAAAGAAGTTTCAGGGTGAAACAGGCAGCCCACTGTTATTTGTGTAATCTTATGATCAGTGGGGAGTGTGACAAGAAATATTTGCATTCGCCCAACTGAAAACGTCTACACCGTTTTACTTGTCTGGCTGCCATTCCTGATTCATTTGGGGCTCATACACAATGCTCCTCTTTTATATAGATAGCACTGATTTGCATATGAGAGCAAGTATCTACCTAAAAGAGGAGGTGTGCAGAGATGAAAGGACAATTGTCCAGTAATAGAGGTAAATACAACAAAACCAGTGATGAAAAATAGAGGTGAACTGATATTCAACAATTGGCTACTGGAAGTCAGAACCTCAAGCTACCAGGCTCATATTTAGCCAGCTGAGGCATACTTATTGTATGTTATAGGAAATGGATTCAGCAACTGAGTTCAAATCCTGAACTAAGCAGTTTAAGTTTCACTTTGTACTGATACCCTAAGAAAAGACATGACTCCATCTGTTCTCCCTCCAGCTTCGGGTAAATAGTTGGACAGACTAGGTTTTTCAGCCTTGGTAAGGCAACCAGTCTTGGAAAAGGAAAATTCAGAATTCAAACCAGCTATACTCCACTTAAAAATTGACCCTGTATCACATGTTGCTCTTGCCAGGGGAATTGGGTAAATCTATGCATGAGCAGCTGAGAGAACACATGAAAGGTTTTTGGTATGTCCTGATTGACAGGAAAACCCTTTTTCATGTGACACACATTTTTAACTATGTTTATATTTTTTTTATATGTAAAAGTCACTGGCTTCTGAAATTCTGTGACTGGCTCAATCTTTTTAGTGCAAAAGCATTTGTTACTCTCTGGTAGAGGCAATTGCAAGATGATTACAAAGTGAATGAATGTTATAAACAAAACAAAACAGATTTTCAAATTGTTCTTATGAACTTTTTAAAGTACAAAATTTGATTTTAATTTTCTACAAAGTACTTCAACATTGAATAATTACAAGAGCGGCTGAAAAGTTCATAGGCTGACCAAGGTACTCTCATAGAATGTAACCAAATGAGGTTTATTTTTCAACATAGTCCCCCTTGCAGTCCACCCACTTCTATCAGTGTTGCGGTACTTGGATCCCATTGGTCAAAAAATTCAACAGTTGATATGATCACATTGTATTTACTTTTTAGCCCATCTTTATACAATTACAGAGTTTGATAAATTTTAAAGACTTTTTTGGTCATCAGTTAAACCTGTGAACTTTAAGAACTATTATAAAAGTAATGTACTTTTCACCACTTATAAGTTATGTGCTTGTCCTTTATCAATTTCTTATGTCAACATGTAATAAGCCACTTATTTCCTAGTTTTGAGTTGGTAAATCTAATCAAAGAACTATTATAAACTTTTTAATATAAGAACCAGTATAAGATTTAGAGTTGTCAAAGTCTTAGCCATTCTAATATTAGAGGGAATTTAAAAAATAAATGCAAACAAGTAGTAAAAAAAATGCCGGTTAACTTTACTACAATATAAAACATGAATGAACATATATATATATATATAAAGAGAGAGAGAGGTACAAAAGAAGTACCTTTATATGTGTAGAAAAGAAACGAAAATATTGTCCTGTACTTAGTGAGAAAATGCTTTCATCATGGCCATTGGGTTGATTTTTTGACATGCCAGGAATGTTGAAATAGCATTTTTAGAAAAACGACCCTACTTAGCTTTTTGAAGATAAAACAGTATTGTTAATCTCTGCTTTAAGCTTTAGTACAGAAGCAAAAAAAGTGCTTTAGTTAAATAGCAAAACTATTAAAGCCTTCATTGACAATTAGGTTGTCCATATTCCCTTTGAGGCAAGATCTGAAAGCAGACTGAAATTATATATCAAGTTTTTATGGCATGGAGGTTATAGAAAGAAAGTTTTTTTGCAAGTTTTTCCTTATATCTCGACATGCTGATGTGACATTGTCTGCTAGGTTGGGAAACCATCCTGAAGCGAAGGCAGAAAATCACTATACTATTATGTGTTTGATTTTTTTTGGTTTGGTTTCTTTGTTTAATGACATATCAACATTTGTCGGTTATCTAATGTCAAAGTCATCCTTGTAGAAAAACAGTCATGGTACTATTTAACTCATAACTGGGAGGATATGATGGTTAATACCTTTCCCAAGAGTTTATATATATTTGGGGCACAACATATATATATCTTTACACATTTGTGGTAAAATGTTAATTTCAAAATTACACATTCTAAAAATAAGTGTTTACTATGCTAAAGAGTTCTACTACTAGATAATGTTTAATTCCATGTGAACTATGTAAGAATTTTTAATAAAAAATTTTTCTTTATCATAAAAACTATTATTAAATGTAGTAATGTTATTATATTATATGTATCACAATGTGTAGTTGCAAATATATGTATGTTAGTTGTGGGTGGTTGGTTGGTTGGTTTCATGGCATGTCAAGTCAACCTATGTGTATTAATGTAGTTCACAATCATTTTAAACATTGTCTCAAAAAGATTTATTTAACCCATAGATAGGACCCTAACAGGTACTACCATTCCAGGTCATAGATGATGTGGGAGTAATGGTAAAGAAGGGATTATTGCTCAAAGTTCCAGAACTGGAGCCTCACCACCAGATGCAATTTTGCACCATACCCAAAAATTGAATATCAGTTGTCGAGAATTATTCAGTAGATTGTATATAAACAAAAAAAAGAGTTGATAATTTTTTCACTCCTGCCAGAAAATATATTGTGCTAAATCTGAAATTTATTTTTTCAAAATAAAATGAAATTGATTAAGAAAAATATGAAAATTGTTTTATGAAAAATAAATGATTTCCTTTTCAAAAGTGAACAATAAATGTCAGACTAAGCAAAGCTTATCAAATAATAATAATTTCAGTAAAATCTTATAAAAATTATAGAAAAGAAAGTAGAATAAAGAAGAAATAAATAACATCACAAAAGAAACCTTCAAATAAGTCTCCCCCTCCCAGATATTTTCAATAATATAACACATTTATATTCACTTTTCGTAATGAATACTCACTTAAAGACTACCTTTAGGGGCCAATAAGTTCAATATAAAGTCAATCCCTATTTACAGAAGTTATTAAATGATCTGTAAATAAATAATAAGGGAGAAGACTCTATAATTAGCAATTAATAGATATTGATTTATTTCCCTTGAACATTTACTTAGCATTTTTAGAGAATTTCTTTGGAGACAAAATTAGCTTGATTAGACTTAACATCGTCATGCAGAAAGAACCATTTCCTACTAGATTTCAAAAGTTAAGCAGCAATAAAACTGCCATAGAATTAGATGAGTGTGACTTATAACTCTGCTAAGGATCCCACTTACTCAGCTCATAATTAAAGAACTCCTTCTTTAACAAAAAGGTAGTAGGTAATTTTAAGGCGGAGCCTTGCTCAGAAATGTCTCATCTCTATTTCAAAAAGAATTGTCTTGACTTGAGGATGGAACAGAATCCAAGATATCAGGCCAATACTCTTATATGATTATGTGACCAGTTGGATCATCTTGTTTGCCATATCTGGAAATAGTGAGATTACCATTGACAGCATCCAAGATTCTCAAAAGCATGACAAGTGTATCAGGCTTCAGCACAAGTCTATGAGGTGATGTAAATAGCCTGGTGGTGATAGACTCTTTAAACCCATGTGGCTAGTATTTGTGCTGTTATCTAGAAGTATGTAAATAAGGCTGAAGAATCCCCATTTCTACATCACTGTTGCCAATTTTTATAATGTTCATTCAGGGGTAATCTTCACCGACTCTTTATAATCTCTTCACTCTCATACAATACCAACTACCAAATCAACTTACCGAGTAATGAATACAGAGTACTGACTCCATATGCAATACTATAGGATGCACTACCCAGACTTCTGTTTGAATGATTTATATATTTACTATTCCTAGTCACGTGACCGTCAGGAACATAATCCATTTCAACAGTTGTGTTTGTTGCTACACAGGCCAGTATCGGGACATTCTTCTTACATAACACCAATAAAATGTTTCAATTTTATGTTTTAATATGATTTTAGCATTTTTGATATATTTTGAATTACCTATAGAATGTTGTAATTTGTCATTTAACAGATTGTAAAGCAGTTAAGTAACAGATTACAACATTTTACATTTTTAGCTACTTTTCAAGCCAGGTGTGCACCAGGGTGAGAGACCTGTGACCAAGAGGAGGTACAGGATTTTATGGGATAAGAAAACTGAAAGAAAGTTTGTATATATAAGTTTTGCATATTAATATAGAAGTCAGACTAGTGTGTCTTTTTATGTAGTATACATTATTTTATATCAGAAAGAAAAGCCTCGAGAGAAACATCACTTATAAGATATGCTCATGTTAGAAATGTTGCTGTGAGGTGAGATAATATATGGGTTTGTTCAATCAGTATAGCTGACAACTGCATCAGGATTCAGCACAATTCTATGAAGTGATACAGATAGAAGCCTTTTGGGAACATATGCATCTTCATTTTTAAAATTCTTTGCTGATTTGTACATCATCTTGAGTGTCCAATTAACACTGTTAACTTCCTCTCTAATCTCATTGGTGAGACTAATCATAGCTCTTGACATAAACCAGTTAGATTCTCATCTAGATTGATTGATATTAATGGCATATCAACCTGTTTAGGGTTATTTTATGTTGAGAAGTTACGGAATCACATTCATTGTGCCTTTATTTATTTTTTGTGTATTCATTTCTAAAGAACTTTTTTTACACATAGGAATATTTGATATATAACTATCTAATAGAAATAATTTGCACACAGTTGTATGTTTTCAAGTAATTATTTCTATTTAATATTAATCATTTGTTTGCACAGTTCTATGGTTTCAAGTATCTAATAATTATAATAATCCTTAGTAAACAATTGTAGCTTTAAGTATTTATTTTTAATAGAAATAATTTACAGTTATATTCTATCAATCCAGATCAGAGTTGACCTGGATATAATGTCAATGAAGATGTACTTTACACTCCTCAGAGACCCAGAATTGGAGCCTCACTATCAGAGGTAGTTTAGTGTCATACTCAAGACACTCTTTTTTGGAATAGAGATCTTACCTCTCAGCAAAGGATGCAGTCAGTATATTCTAAATGCTGCCAACATGATAGTTTTCATCCAGAGTTGAGGAAGAGATGGAAAGCATATGATACATGACAACTCTTGCTTGCTTATCAGTGTGTCAGTCTGAATAATTTTCTATGAAGTCTCTCTGGGTACAAGTGAAAGGGTTAATGTTTAAGCTATGTTGGCATCTGTACAAGGAATAGCTGAAGGAGACACTCAGAACATATTTTTAACCTTGTTCCTGCTTTCACCTAATCTTCTACTCACTGCAGAGGGGTAAGACACACCCCTCAACGAATGTCCTGGATATGACAATAAACAATCTGATGGTGAGGTTTTAGTAATGCTGAAGTTTTGGGAAAAGCAGAGTCCTCCTTCATTGCCATCGCTCCCAGGTTCTCTCTGACTTGGAGTGGTAGCACCTGATAGGATCCTATCGATGGGTCAGATAGAACTGTTTGACATTTAAACTGTGTACTTCGGCTAAATTGAATTGTTTAAAATAGAACTGTTTTTACATTTAACTGTATGTAAACAAATGACTGATGTTTCATTGAATTGTTAGTGTTAAATAGCAATAGTTGAAAATGCGTAACTGTGTGCAAATAAATTTATAATAAATAGAATTATTTGTATATGATAGAAATAAGTGAAACCATTTAACTGGAAAAAAATGAGCTCAGGCTTGTTTTTAAAATCTTATCTACAAAATGTGTTTAGAAATCATATATTTAACATATATGTATAAAAAAGATTTGGCATTAAATAACCTACAAGGGTTGACATGCCATAAAACCCAACCAAACCAAACCTGGCTGATGATTCCTAATACCCTGTGGGTTGACAAGAAGTTCTTCACAGTGGGACTGATAAATGTCACCAAATTGCATTTGATGGGGATGATTTGGGGGAGTCTGTTGTGTAAACTTGTGTAGAAGTGATGACTTACCTTGTGTGGCAAAGCAAGCACGTTTATGCCTGGCATGCAAAATGAATGGTACAGTCAAGAGAAAAATAATTCCCTCCTTACGTTTTCTATTGAGAAAGTAAATCTTATTTTTTCCCCGCACTATGGCTACTGCTACATGGTGAGGCTTCTTTGGGTGGATGGTCCCAGTCTTCTCTCCTGTATGTTAATCAGGCATCTGTTCTAAGCCTGGCATTAATATCATTGGTTTGAGGTAGCTTGACCGGACCAGATTGAGTGAGGTGTTAGAACAGCCATGTTTGTTTGTGTTTTGTTTTGTTTTTTTCTTTTCTTTACCTCTAAAGTGCACCACTCTTTTTTTATGTTGTCGGGATTGAACCTGCAATCTCCAGATGATTTCACTCAGAAGCACCTTCCAACCAAACGCCTTATCCACTGCAACATGTGTCCTTCCGGACAATTCTGAGTGAATTTTTGGGACTTATAAACCTAATGTCTTCATCGCGATTGCGGGGGGGTGGGCAGTGGAATATGAGCTATCGTAAAAAAATATGCTGGAGACATTAGGTTTATAAGTCCCAAAAATTAACTCTGAATTGTCCGGTAAGGACATATACTGCAGTGGATAAGACGTTTGGCTGAAAGATGCTTCTGAGTGAAAATATCTGGAGGTTGCTGGTTCAATCCCAGCAACAAGGTATACTTACTTGAACTTAACACTTGTATACAGTTATGGTAAACAGAATTGGAATAGTCTACCCCTGTGGTCCAAATAAAAGGTTCAGTTTAAGATTCTATGTAGACTTCCGAGTTCGAAATTAAACATCTGGAGGACATATAGGCCGAAACGTTGTGTTATAACAATAAACAATAGTCAGAATATTCAATTAAATAATAATTATCAAACTTTATTTCAGAAATTCGACAAAAAACGTTTTCTTTTTCATAATTTTTTTCAATCAGAAAAGTGTTCCAATACTTACCAGTAGAGAACAATTAACTACATAATTTTTTTCTCATATGTATGTGTGTACTAGAAATCTAGTGTTAAAGAACTCTTAGATTGCAAATGACTGTAGATAAATAAGTTGTCTAAAAAATAGTTTTATTGTTTTCATTTATCGCAGAACAATTATAATCTTTACTGACTCTTACCCTTATTTTAGTTTGATATTCGAGCAATTTTGAACATAAACAAGAAAATGAAGAGCAACATCAATTTTTTAATATCTTATTAATGCAATGTAAAAGCAAAATATTTTAACAGCACAGATAAACCAGTGTTTTTTTGTTTTTGTTTTTCTAAGAGAATATGGGTATGTTTTAAACCGTTATTCTTCAACGAACACTTATTACCCATAATTCCTAGCTTGTTACTAAACTTCCGCTCTAGCCGTAGAGACACGGTTGACTTCGATTGCTTCTTCTAAAGTTTGTGCATAAATCTTTCAGTCGTCATGTCGGACGGAAACGTTGCCAAATATCGCCAACATCATGAGAGTAATGCAGAATGGAAGATTCGAAAGGATTTCCTTGTAAGACACATCGGAAAATTTCCTGATAATCGTCTGGTCTGTTTGTCCATGTGCCACTTAAATGTTGAAGTTTATGGTTGCTCTTATCCACCAAAAGTTATGCGTTGTTTAAAAGAATTACGTGATGGAATTATTTGATTGAACCAAACACAACTTTCTGTTATGAAAAGAAGAAAATCCTATCTTTCATTGTTGTGTGGTCATATTTTCTAATATGTTTGAGGTGTGTGGAGAAAAGACGTCAATACCAAAACCTATTTTTAACATGGAACTTTTTTAAAGTTGCACGAACTAAAAAAATTTTTTTGAATGATCGAGACTTACAAATTATCGTTCATCAGAGGGGTTTTTTTTCTCTCTTAACATCATTTCTCATGTCTTTATCATTTTATTAAAAAAATGTGAACTGTGTCTGAAACAGATCAGATCCTCTTGACGAAAAAGGTTTTTCCTTAACATACAAAAAATAAATGTTTCTTTTAAAATGTATACGTTTCTTTTTCAATCTGAATGTTTGAATTTCAACCTCGATACATCCGTACACTTTTGATAAAAAGTCCAAAAATTGTATAAAAGTTAATTTTGTCATTTTTTGTGCCATTAAAAGGTAAGAGAAAATTCTGATATAAAAAGGGCCTACTATATTAAACTGGAGATTTTTTTAATTTTACACTGTATATTTGTAAAAATCAACGTTCCGGTTAGGCTTTATATTGTTAATGCTATTTATTTAGATCTACACCACTTGTTACCATTTTTTTTTTTTAAGAGAGCAAGCTTTCTTAGAAAATAAAGGTTAATTTTGTTTTTATATGATAATCTTGATTCAAAGTAATATTTTTCTGAAAATATCAAAATCATTTTGCAAGATGTTTCCCCACTAAGAAAAAACTAATTTTGCAACCACTGAATTACCCCCCTTTTTATTTTGATCATTTTCCCCACCCCCAAACCACCTAATATCAACAATAAAAAAAATTGAAATTAAACTTGTAGCCAATAAGCTTTAGAATTTTTTTTTTTTTTTAATTGAAAGTTGTCTCCGACTATTACCATATTGATTCATTCAATATTGCTGGATTTCTAAAAAATATTACACACTGCCTTGTGTAAGTTTTTTTGGTGGGGAATTCCTGTAATTGACTTAGATGAGCTTTGATAAGATTCAATCTTTTTCTTGCTTAAAGAAAATTAGGAAAAACTAAATACCCACAAAAATGCTATATTCCATTCTAGGACGAATGGAAGAGGCATGTACGAATTATGAAAAAAAATCCCGAATCAGATTTTGGAAACTAACGAACGAGACCTGTTAGTTTTCAAGTCTGGTTATGACTCTCTTCCAAAGTCAATTTTTTTTTAAATGGGTAGAGTTGATTTAACCGATAATTCTTTACTAGAAAATATAAGTTCCTCTTCGTTCAAACTTTCTTCAAAACAACTTATTTCTATTTTAGTTCTATTGTTTTGTTTTTGTTTTGTTTTTTAATGAAACGGTATGAAAAAAATTGTGATAAAAATTTACGTCGAAAAACAAATCCTAATAAAAATGGCAGTTTATGTAAAATTGGTCTAATGAGTAGAGTGTTCGCCAATGGTCCGGAAGACCGGGGTTCAATCACAAGTCGAGTCATACCATAGACTCGGTACATCTGTCTTGCTTAACACTTAGCATTATAAGGTAAGGGTCAAGTGGAGCAATCCAGGGAATGGAGTAGCGCCCTCCCCTACACCTCTGTGTAGTAGCTATTGAAAAGGGAGCCTTCGGGTCACCCTCAACTATCACCGTCAGCTTTACTTTTTACTATGTAAGATGATCAAGGGAAGTAATCTTTAATTCGGTTTCCTTTTTATTTTCTGATTATTTTTAAATTGTAAAAAATAAGGTTTCAGTTTGTTTTTTGAATATCGAAATTCAAAGAATAAAGGGAAAAGTGTCAAATTCTCTCTAAAAAAAAAAAATTCTTTTCCCTTTTTGAAACGAAATTTACACCCTCAAACTACCGCTTTTTTTTTTTTTTTTTCTTTCTCTAAAAAATTATTTTACAAGTGGGGTTCACTTTCGTATTATTTCAGCAACAAATCGAATTCGAGCTGTCTATTTGTCTTTTCAACGATAGCAGCCCCAGAAATGAGCGATCATATTAAATTGAATTATGTTTTTGTTTTTTTAAAAACTATAGAATTTTAAATAATTTGAGGATTTTTTTTGTTCGTCTTTGTTTTTCTCTGAAAAATAAAAAGCTGCAGTATGTTTGAGAGTCTCATTAGTTCAAATCACAATTCTCATGAAATAAAATGAAACTTAAATATTTTTTTTATTTATGACTTTCTTAAAATTGCCTGCGTATTCTACCCAAATTAACATTGATAACCATGTTGTAGGCAAGTAAGATAAATTCTAGGCAATTAAAGGATCATATATTTTATGTGTACCATTAATTGGGCCCATCTTGCTGGTATGCAAAACATTCTGAGCTAACCACTGCAATTTGATAGAAAAACCTTTTTTTATGTGTTTTGAATGTTCTGTCTTATGTAAAAGTTTGTTTCCCTTGAACTATTTTGGAGATTTCAGTAATCTGTGATGTACAATCTGTTTCAATATTTAGTAAGACCTGAAGCAGTGAAGTAACTGGCTTAATAAACAGAATTAAATGGATACCAATATTTTCATCTGTTAAACTATTATTTCTTGTGCAACTCTGAACATGTAGGTAAAATCTTTGAATAAGAATGGTATCAAAGGAATGAACAGCCACTTTAACAAATAAGAGACAAGAACACTATTGACATCAGTGAAATGGGTTCTTTCTAACTTCTGAATGGTACCAGATACAGTACATCAGAAAGGAGTACTAGTTAAATAAACTATTTTGTTAAAAACTACAAAGTTCTAATAAATCACAGTTGTCTTCATCTCAAAACTGTAGATAGTTGTGAGATGTTTCATTGAAGAATGTTTTGGATATAGGAATTTTTTTTCATGAACAATTAGTATCTTCGGCTGTTATCTTTTTGTAACTTGAAAATTTGGTAAAATCTTCCTACATTCAACCATATTAACTTTAACCTGACCTTTTATAGTGTGAAAATATTTGGTATTGGTTGTTTGAAGAATGACAGTCCCCCTCATGTAATTAAATCTGTTACCCTATTAAATTTCATTTCCAAGAAAACTTTTGGTTAACTTTACTATATTTTTAAATTGTAAACTGCTGTAATTTAAAAATCATTTTATCAAATAAAAATAAAGCAAACACTACTTATCAAACAATAATATAGTTTAATACAATTTAATAAATAATCTTGATATTGTAATTTGATAGTTTTAATGTTATACTGTTTATTCTTCTTGATTTTAATTCTAAAAACTAAAAAAAGACACATCTTACTTTAAGGTGTAGTTACATTGTACAATACCTTTAGTACAGGTCATGAGCGCATTAAGGGAGGAAGCCAAACATTTTTAGACTTTATGAGCCAGGCTTTAAAAAAAATGGTCAGCTTCAGGTTACCCTTATGATGCTTTTAACTTGGACAATATTTTTTTCATTTTTCAAATAGGAATTTAGTTACATGTGAGTTATAAAAAAAAAATTTCAAATAAATAAGAGAATGTAAGACACTGAATATTTATAATTAAAGTAGAAATATAAAATTAAACTGACTTAAATTTTATGTAAGTTGTTTAATTTGTAAAAATCACTTAGATTAATTATAGAAGAAAATACTCTTAGTCAATGTAAAGCAAAAGCAAATTAGTAGGATTTTTTAGACTAGCATCAATGTAACATGGTACTTTATTTCAAAATGGCCACTCTTTGATTTTTGTTTGAATGAACCAACACCAATTGTACCAAATATTTTTAACTAAATGTCTGGTAAAGCAAATGAGAGCCTAATTTGAATGAGGGCACACATTTGAGGTTCGTTGAGTTTGTAGCTTTAATTAATGTGGGTTTATTTTGAATTAAACCTCTAATTCAGTTTTTTATACTTATAGATATATTTCATCTTAAATTATAAATTTCAGTTTAATTTAAATTATGCTGTAATAAAAACTTGGATATTTTTAACATAAATTCACTTTTTGCTTTTAAGATTTTCAAATCCCTAATCAGCTAATTGTAAATTCCCTCAATTTTATTGACTTGGTTTTGGTGTTACTTTGAGATTGTAATTTACGAAGCTCTTTACTTCGATGTGGCACAAGGCTGATTGAATGGGGCACCCAATGAGACTCGAACTCACTCTTGCAGGTTTGCTAGTCAAGCTTGCTAACCATTACACTACCCGATGTGCCCTTGGTGTTACTTTGAGATTTGTAAGAAGGGTTGGGTTTTTATGTATTTTTATGACTGGAAGTTGCTTTGTCTTTTTTATATATAAATCAAACCCCAGTTTTAAAAAAAGGAATGACAGACTGCCTTCTGTTCTCACTATGTGGCTGGGGACATAACTCTGCAACTGATAGTCATTTTTTAAAAAATTTTTGATTTCTGTTTTAGAATAAATAATCTGAAAAACTTGTTCACAAATCCTGCATAGAAAATGTTCATTTGAATATGCATTGTCTTCATCATCAGAAGCAACATTGTTTGTAATAATGCATGTTCTGATTTAAAGAGAGTGAAGCAACAGCTGCTCATGGAATATTTGAATGAATGGCACTCCTCATTTACAAAAGCATACTGTTAGAAAGAATAATAGTTTTAATTATTTTTGTTATTTCAAAACAAAATTAGACTACTAAATATCAATATTCATATTTTAATTCATAATTACATCTTATATTGAAATGAAATCTTAGGAAAATAGGTCACATAGAAATCCAATTCTCTGAAAAATAGTTAATGACGATTTATCAGATGTTATAGTTATTTACTAAGTTAAGCTTAGGTGTGACAGAAGGCCTGAAGTATGGGGCACCCTGTAAGAGTCGAACTTACTAGTAATAGTTTGCTAATGTCACTTGCTAACCATTATGCTAATTGAGTCATCCATCTGATATTATAGATTAAAATTCTACCTAAAAGCAATATTTCTTAATATATTGGTAGATCTTTGAGTGGTTAACCAGGGTCAAACTATTTAGTGGATATTATCATGGCAGAGTACTAAGTGATATAACATACTAACTGATGGTGAATAAGAATGCTGCCATCAAAAGTATATATTATAATAGACATATATCTTTCTTGTGTATTTGTTATATGCACAAAAATTATAAAATTTTCCAAGTGTAGTACAATGGCCAAATTATGAGAGAAAGTGGTTTTTCATTGGTCAGTCCTACTCTGAGTTAGCTTCTTTTATATTGTATGCAGTATTATTCAAAACACTGAATAATTCATCCTTTACTCACATTCTTTCTTATTCACCATATTACTACAATCTCTTTATAAGCCTAAACTATTTGTGTACACATACACACACACACACACACACAATAGTGAGGGAGTTTGGTGTAATATGTGGCCCTCCTTTCTCATCAACTTTTGTTCTGGAAGATGGAACACAGGAACTTTTTTTTTTATGCAAGGGATAAGCAATATAAGCATAATGTAAATCTTCTATGATTTGTTTAGATAATTTGTAGTGAACAGTGATAAAAGACTTATTTCTGCTGGAGCAAGTCATGTCTTTCTGACTGTTGTCAAAACAGCACTTGCTTTGTTTCAGTTTCTCTCTCTCTCTCTCTCTCTCTCTCTCTCTCGTTCTCCTAGTCTTCACAAATGTGTTAGTGTCACTTTGAAGTTTGCAGAACAAATTGGGTATCAAGCTCTAGCTGCAACGTGCACACATACCTACAGAAAATGGTAATCAAAAGATGCCACTGGACTTGAGAAGAGGTTTCAGCTCTCATGCCCTGTAGGAGTGCCAGAATAAAAAGACTGGCCCTCAGCTGTCACTTTAATGATCATGAGATTAGTGAGGAGAGTGATGACTTATACTTACCTCAAGCAGAAAGGACATACTACTTTCTGTGTCTTTCATGTAAGCATCCATTTGTTATGTGGTTCATACATCCTTTTTTTCTTCAGGTAAATGAAAGTCATCACAATATACTGCCGTCCAAAGATGTGCATATGAGTGATTTTATTTTTTTCCTGGCACAGCATGTTAAGATGAAACAATTATAAAATATAGTTTACCATAAGTTGATTGATACATATGATCCTCAATAAAAGACTGAATATTTCTGGTGAATATTTTATCATGTAAAATTTTTAGAATTATTTAACATTATTTCTCACATTCCAGGTTCTACATTATAGTAAGATAGTCTCTTTTTTTCAGAACAAGTGTTGTAGTGATTTCTTTCTGCATTTGATAAGAATAAACTTTACTAGTGTTACAACCTTAATGAAAAGTTTAAAGAATTTTTTTTTTTTTTAAATCTTGAAGGCTTAAAAAAATATTCTCATCCATAGTTTTCATTACTTTCCAATGCAGACATTTTTATTAAATGCACATCATCTTACTATATAAACAAAAATATTTGAAAATCATTTAATTTTTTCAAAACTGAAAGCACTTTCAGATCACCAAAGTAGCGATAGTTTGTTCAGTAGTTAGGCGGGTGACCACTTAATAACAGCAGGAATTGTAAACAACTTGAGGCAAGTCTGACAGAAAAAGCAAAATCTTTGTAAATACTTTGATACCCTCTAAAATCTATCAAGGGAGCTAACTCAGTCAATTTTTCAAATTAACTTTGAGTTATCTCCCTCAATTTTTTTCTGTCAACTCAAAGGTAAAGTAAAGTTGGCGACCTTAGTCGAGGGTGACCCGAAGGCTCCCCTTTCAATAGCTACTACACCGAGGTGTAGAGAAGGGTGCTACTCTATTCCCTGGATTGCTCCACTTTACCCTTGATCCTAATCTTATATGGCTGAGTGTTAAGCAAGGCAGCATTAAATATCATTTTTTTTTTAGTCTTTGGTATGATTTGACCTGGGATTGAACCCCGGTCTTCCAGACCATTCGCGAACACTCTACTCATTATGCCAATGGCCCTGTAAAGGTTATCTGTAGTTATGATTTTTTATAAGCATTTATGAGCTAATCATGTTAATAAAAATTGTGACTAATTCATGTAATACTGAGCAAAATTTTACTTAATCTTATATTTAAAATGGTCCCAGCTATCAGCAAATAAAGTGTTCTTTTTTTTTAAAACCCAGGCTCAGATTTAGAATGTATAAAAAGATGTTCTTGTCAGCACAAATTTTGGATGTGCTGCTAAGTATTTATTACTCCTATGGACCCCCACATGTGGCCGGGCAAAAGCAGGACATACATCCAGCAGCTATGTGAGGATATGGGATGTGGCCCTGAAGACCTGCCAGAGTCGATGAATGATAGGGAGAAGTGGCGAGAGAGGGTCAGGGATATCCGTGCCTGCAGCACAACATGATGATGACCTGAACATAGTTTCCCCTTTGATTGGAAAGCAATTTAACAATTTAGAGTAAGCTATATTTTTAGGTTTTTCTATTCTTTTAGAAAATTTTCAATGATTTTTAATATAATTTGTAACAATAAATTTATCTTATTAAAGAAAACAATACCCACTCACATTGCAAAACATTCATTCTTACCAATTTCATTCGAGCAGTTTTCTTGTTAAGATAATAACATCCAAATTATATTTACACAAGCAAATGCTTATATCTCAATTATTTGCATTGATCACTAATGAATTATCTTATTAAACTATGATACCTTTCATTTTATACTATATCTATAAAAACCTTTTTGTCCATGTCAAACCACCATAAAAATTGCTTAATTCATTTAAATGTTTGGTTTACAATAGAAATATAACTAAACAGCATTAAATTCCTATCTATGAACCCTGTTTTTCCCTTTAAATAGAGAGGGTTTTGATATTTACCAGGGTCAGCTGAAAAATTCATAGGCTAACTGAGATACTCTCATGGAATTTGATCAAATGAGATTTACTTTTTAACATAGTCTTCTTTGCAGTTTACACACTTCTTTCATTAATGTTGCTTGGATCCCATAGGTTATAAAAGTTATATAAACTTTTCAGCCCACTTTCGTATTTATTTGCCTATTATGCTTTTAACAACAAAATATTTTAGTTTTATTTGTCAAATTATACGGTAAGTAAAAAGAAAAAATATCAATGCTAAATCTAATTGAATTTTTGTTGTTAACTTGTATTTCTGTTTTACTTTTCTACTCTCAGATACAACTGATATGTTAATAAATAATGGTCTTTTAAATATTAGCCATAGTAATTTTTTGAGATTTTTTTTTTTAATGTATGGTAACCTTGTCTGCAATAACTATCTTATTGCTTGTTAAACATAAACATCTTATCTGTCTGATTCAAGATTTTTCTTGCAACAAGAAAATTTTTTCTCTCTCTAAATCTGTAGATATTTCCCCCTTATTTTTTAGAATGGAATTAACTTGTAGATAGATTATTTTTAATTTTAAAACTGTTGTTGAGGAATTCAAATTATATGATAACTTTCTTAGTAGGCATGTTGTATATTTATTTCAATTAATTTTTTTAATAATATGAAAGTAAAAAAAATAATTCATGCTCATATTATTAAAAGGCTCAGTTACATTAAAAGATATAACAAATTCATACACTGTAATAATGTACTGGTTCAAGCCATTTTTTTCATCATTTTTTTTATTCATTTAATCATTAAATTATTTTTCTTCAAAATGTATTGTAATGGTTACTTTGTTTTGGAAGTTTTTTGTACATGGCATCAATCATGACAC
The DNA here is from genome assembly GCA_963585895.1 of Sepioteuthis lessoniana. NCBI lineage: Eukaryota > Metazoa > Mollusca > Cephalopoda > Myopsida > Loliginidae > Sepioteuthis > Sepioteuthis lessoniana. The sequence continues at coordinate 43,426,178 of OY757904.1, forward strand.
AAATTCAAGTAATTGTTGACAAAAATGTAAATATTGAATTAAAGTCAATCTAAATATATATTTGATCTATACTTTTAAAAACTTTTTCTTTCCAACAAAATTTAAACTTAAGGAAAAAATTTAAATAATTGCTTTACAATATTTTTTTAAGGAATCAGTCTTTTTTAAAAATCTATGAGGATATCTATAGTGTGTACAAAGACAATTATGAAAGTCTTCATTTAGTGTTTTGCTTTTCATAAGCTGCTGCCAAGGTATCACACATTTTGTGTGGCTTTTCTTTTCTTTTGTCTTTTGTTTTTTTCCTTCTTTTATTTTTTTCAAGAAAGAAAAAAGAAAGAAACTAGTGTTTGTAAATCTAGGACATTAAATGATAAAAGAATTGTTTGGTTTTGGTTTCTTTGTTTAACAGCATATCAAACTTTATGGATTATTTAATGCCAAAGCCATTCTTGCAGAAGAACAGTAGTGGTACTATTTTACCTATACCTGAGGGGATAAGGGTGTTCATAAAAAGAAGTAATGATTTGTTTATGATTTACATTTTTTTTGTTTTTCATCTATCTGTAATTTTTATGCGTTACAATCATTTCAAGATTTTTTGCAATATTTTAGCTGATCTATTCAATAGTTTTCCTCTGGTATATATAATCTGTGTATATATATATATATAATCTGTACATATAAGAGAATACTTTTTTTTTTTTGTTTTGGTAATATCCAATAACAAAACAAAGATGTCTTCTCTACAGATCAGATCAACCCATATAGAGATAGATATAGCAGCAGATCCATCTCTAGCTATTTATAGCTTTTTATATGAAAAAATAAGAAATAAAAAGATGGGTTGTATTCAAGATACAGGTTTTCAATCTCACTGAAACAAAGACAACTGCAAAGGAGAAAAACCATCTCTTAAGAAATAAAATAAAACTTCAAAAGAATAACTGTTTAGCTTTTTAATTTGAGAAATATTCACTTCGATGGTATTTATTGCTGGAAGTTCAACAAGTGTTAATGTTTGCAAAAATTCTCAGCATTCTTTTGAAAACACTTTTTTCTTTTCTTTTTGCAAGAAACTTTGGCACATGTACACACACAACTGATACATATTTTTATGGTTTTGTTAAATCAAATTACAAATATGGAATGTCTGAAATTCACTGCAAAAAAAAAATTATAAAGATAATAATAAATAATTGATGATTAAAATAATAATGAATACAAAAAGGCATATGATATGGTACCACAAAGCTGAATAATAAACTATCTCAAAATGCACAAAATATGAGATGAAGTCATAAACTTAATCAAGAAAACCATGAAAACCTGAAGAATGAAATTGACAGCAAGAGGGATAAACTTAGCTAAAGCAAAGATCCAAAAAGGTATACTATAAAGAGATGCACTATCACCATTACTATTTATAATTGCCATGATGCCACTCTACCACATACTAAGAAAACATATAGACAGTTACAAACTGACTAAATTGCATTAAAAGATAAATCACCTAATGTACATGGATGACATCAAACTGTTTGCTAAAATTGAAAAAGAATCGGAAACTCTAATACACACAGTTAGAATATAAGAATAGAATTTGGCATAGAAAAATGCGCCATGCTTGTAATGAAAAGCGGCAAACGACACATGACAGACAGAATGGAATTACCAAATTAAGACTAAATTAGAATGCTTGGAGGAAAGGAAATTTACAAATACTTGTGGATACTGGAAGCTGACACCATTAAACAAGAGGAGATGAAAGAAGAAATTAAGAAAGAATATTTCAGAAGAACCAGAAAGCTACTCGTTATAATATATAGCAGAAACCTTATCAAAGGAATAAATACCTAGACTCTCTGCCTTGTGAGATATCCAGAACCATTCTTGAATGGACCAGAAAACAAGAAAACTTATGACCATGCATAAGGCATTACATCCCAGAGATGACATTGACAGGTTATACGTGTTAAGAAAAGGAGGAGGAGAGAGAACTTGCCAGTATTGAAGACAGTATCAATACACTGACTTAAAGACTACATAAAAAAAACATGGAGGAAGACTGATTAAAGCCACCAGACAAAATACTGACTACATGCGAACTAACAGAACAACAATAAACAGAAAACAAAAATGGGAAGAAAAACAACTCTATGGACGTTTTAAGCTACTAATAAGTGACATATCACACAAGAAAATATGGCTAAGAAAGGGAAACCTTAAAAGCGAAACTGAATCTCTCCTAATAGCTGCAGAAAACAATGCTATAAGAACCAATCATATTAAAGCTAGAATAGATAAAATGCAACAAAACAGCAGATGTAGGTTAAAGACAAAACCTTCAATTACATAATCAGTGAATGCAGCAAATTAGTATAGAAAGAGAATAGAAATAGACATGACTGGGTGGGCAAAGTGATCCACTGGGAATTGTGCAAGAAATTGAAATTTGACCATGCGAACAAACGCTATATGCACAACCCAACATCAGTCCTGGAGAATGACACACAAACTCCTCTGGGATTTTGAGATACAAATAGATCACCTAATCTCACCCAGATGACCAGACCTTATCATAATCAACAAAAAAAAGAGAACTAAAAAAAAGAGTCCTGGAAACTTGAGGAGACTTGCTGTCACTCAAACTCCAGTGAAAGACCATCAACTAATGCCGATGTGAAAAACTCAAGGAATAAATTAATTAAACAAAATCTTTATTATAATCCTACTTGTTCATTCATTTACATGTTATACTCTTCCACATACCCTTCTGCAGCCAAGTGGGTTAACCTGGCTGGTAAAAACACTTTCTTGTGGTTTGAAGTTAGGGCTTGTTCATTACATGAAGTTGTTTGTTACTCAAGTATATGTTGTAATTACCAATTCTAACAGGACCCATGGAAATTTCATTGAATGAAAAAAATCAAGAGAAGCTATTTAAGGAAGAAAAAATGATTTGCAATTTTATTTCCTATAAATCCTATTGTTGCCTTTGAAACAAATACCACAAAAATATAAAGTAATATCCTCAGAAGAACACAATGTTTTATCTGATGTTGATCATCTTTTCTTACTTTGTTGTTTTTTTTTTGTTTGTTTTTTTTTCATTCATGGAATTTCCACTAGTCCTGCTAGTTTATCTTTAATTCTTGATTTCAATAATCTTTATGAGATTCTATGGTGAAGTTTTTTCCCACCCACAAACAGCAATTTTATCTGAACACTGTTCATCATGGTTACCTTATGCTCAAATGTAGGACTACATTAAAAGGTAGTGAAGTTGAGTGTTAGAGTAAAAATATGATTAAGCATTTATAGCAAGAGACAACTGTAAAAATTGATATAGATAACCAAGGGAGATAATTGAAAAATCATCGGTTATTTCCCTTGAGCTATATGAGATATTAAATATCTAAATAGGGTGTCCATATTGGTATAAACTGTGTCATCTTCAGCTACAATCCTACCAATGCTAACGATGAAATGGAACTCATCCCTTCTACTACAAGCTATCCATCCTTGTTTGTAGCATCTCCAAACACAATGTTCTTATCAGTTGGCCTAGTCAGCTAGGGCTGTAGAATACTCTGACTGCATCTCTGCAGAGGAGTAAGACTCCCCCAATGCGTGTCCTGGATATGACACTAAACAATCTGATAGTGAGACTCCAGTAATCTTTGGAGAATGGGGAGTACCCCTTTATTACCATCACTCTCAGGTCCACTCTTGCTCAGAGCAGTAGCAACTGTACTTTAACATTTAAACTGAGAGCAAACAAATGACTTAGGCTAAACTGAATTGCTTGAAATAGAATTGTTGAATCATTTAACTGTGTGTAGACAAATGACTGTTTAATTGAATTGTTAGTGTTGAATAGCAATATTTGAAAACATTTAACTGTGTACTAATAAATGATTAAGAGTAAATAGAATTATTCATATTAGATAGAAATAAGTGAAATCATTTAACTGTGTGCAAAATATGAGCTCGGGTTCATTTAAAAATATTGCCTACAAAATATGTTAAGAAATTATGTATTTAATATATATGTATAAAAAGGATTTGGCATTATATAACCTACAATGGCTAAAATGCCATAAAACCCAAGCAAACTATAAATAAACATAATCATCGGTAGAGACATGAATGCTCACATAGGTAAAGACAAAAACAAATTCTGCTTACACAACTCCCCAAACAGAAATGGGGAACATCTAACAGAATTCTCACTTGAAAATGGACTAACATGGCTTAATGGTAAATTCCAGAAAAGAAAGGAAAAACTATGGACCTACACCAACACAAATAATGCTAAAGCACAGATAGATTACATCTTCATAAGTAAGAAATGGATTAATAGCACTTTGAATTGTGAGGCATCTTCTTCTTTTGAAAGAGTGTCTTCTGATAATGGAATTGTCACAGCAAAGATATGTCTGAGCCTACACAGGAATTCAATACAAACAACTACAACTACACACTGACTGGTCCTTGCTTAACAATTGAGATATTAGTGATAAATATACGATAACACAAAGAAACAAATTCAATGTTCCTCAGGAGATATCCAAAACACTTACACCAAATGACAAATATGAGAACTTTGTCGACACCATCATAGAAGCAGCTGAAGAATGCATACCAACCAAACTAAGAGCCAAACACAGTTCAATGGGAGACATTAGCTGTTAAGAAAAAAATGAGACAACGTGAAAACAGCATCCCTATGTAATAAAAACAACCCAACTAATGCCAACACTCAGAAACTTAAAAAGCCACAAAGAGACCTTATTAACACATACCAAAAAGAACAAATAGAATACATTCAAGGCCAGATGAATAAAATTAGAAACTCAGTAGAAGATAGACAACTTTGAATAATATGGCAGACAGTAAATGAAGTGAGTAAAAGAAAGAGCACCTTGAGAGCTAAACTAAAAGCTGCCAACCAAGAAGAATGAATACAGATATGGAAAGAACATTTCAAGAATCTACTTGGAAAATCCTCTTAAGTTACAGATAAACCAATCACAATAATTATTAATAACCAACTATATATCAAACTAGGACAGTTTACTCTACAAGAACTCAACATAGTACTAACAAAAATTTGAAATAAGAAAATTAACGGTCCTGATGAAATACCTCCAGAAGTATGGAAGACTAGGAAATTTGATGACTTACTGCAACCCCATATATTTCAAGAACACAACTGAGAGATCAACAAAATGTTGCATGCTCCCTTTTCCAAAGAAAGGTGACCTTGGAATAGCCAAGAACTACCAAGGCATAACCCTTACTTCCATAATGGCTCAGATTTGCAGTGCTCTTCTACTCAACCTCATCAAACCAGAAATTAAGAAAATTCCTTGGAAGAATCAAAATGGTTTTCAGAGAAACTGATCTACAACATCACAGATTCTGATAATCCGTTCAATCTTGGGAGTTTGTGGAAAAAACCTCAAGGTGACACTCTTATTCGTAGATTTCTTCAAGGCATTTGACTCCATACACAGAGGGAAGATAGAGCAAATACTTCTAGTGTATGGTTTCCCCTGAGAAACTGTGACAGCCATAATGATGCTCTATAAAAACATGAACGTGAAAGTTGGCTCACTGGATGGAAACACAGACTTCTTTAACAATGTTGCTCCATATCTGTTCATAATCTGCCTAGACTATGTACTTCTAACATTGATAGATTTAATGAAAGAAAATGCCTTTACCCTAAAAGATTAAAAATGCAGACGATATCCTGCACAAACTATCACAGACACAAACTACATAGCACTTCTTACAAATACTCTTACCCAAGTGAAATCCCTGGTGCATAGTCTGGAGCAGGCAGGGGATGGCATTGGCCTCTATGTGAATGCAGACAAAACAGAGTACATGTGTTTTAATCAAAAAGGAGACATTTCCACTTTAATTAGTGGTTCTCTGAAATTAGTGGACAAATTCTCGTACAAGGGTTGTTCAAAAAGTTTCCAGACTTTTCTCGTATGGGCACTTTTATTGATAGTACACACATGAATCTCTAGTCCCCTTCGAAGTAATCTCCTCCAGCTGCAATGTACTTGTTGTACCATTCCACAACTTCTGGAAGGCCCCATGGAAGTCCTTTTGTGTGAGCATGTCAATGACGTTTGTCACAGCCTCTTTCATCTCCTCAATTGTCTCATAATGACAGCCTATAAGTTTTTCCTTGAGCTTAGAGAATAACCAAAAGTCATGTTCTTCTTCTGATTTAGCATAGACAACGACATCATCAGCAATTCCTATAGCGCTGTCAACTTGCTCAAGTATTTGATCCATCTTCATTTGGAAGATGTCTTGTGATACGTTCAATCCAAATGGTAACCACTGAAAGCAGTACCTGCCATAAGGGGATTGAAACGTTGTTAACTATTTCAATTCAGCGTTGAGATGTATAGACCAATAACCAGCTTTGGCGTCAAGTTTAGAGAATATCTTGGCGCCTGTAAAATGGTGTGTTATCTCTTCTATGGTCGGTGTTGCATGGTGTGGTCTTCTGAGCACTGTATTAAGGTGTCTTGGATCTAGACAAATTCTCAAACTCCCATCTTTTTTATGCGAGTATGCTAGACTTGAAACCCAGTCTGTTGGTTCAGTCACCTTTCTTATTATCTTATTTTTGACCATGTTATCAAGCTCCTGTTTTATATAGTCTTTAAGTGCAATTGGGGTTTTTCTAGGTGTGTCAATATGTGGATGTATGTTTTTGTTGACCAATAGTCTGACTGCACCTGGCATGGAGCCAATTTTGTCAAACTGATCAGGATACATCTGCATCAGGTCTTTGGTTGCATTTATCCGTGTTGCTGCAGGAGTTTGGAATACATCTTCTTTCTTGACTGTGTAGTGAAGGGTAATTAGTTTGAGCTGTTCCAGCGATGGTAGCCCTAGTACTGCTGGCCCTTATACGTCCACAATGTGGAAGGTGCTGACATGCCAGTCTGATTTGTTGTATTGACAGGGTATTTTGATGTTACTAAAGCATTTTATTGGTGTGCCATTATAAGCCATCAGTTTTTGTAGATAAATTGTTTTTTTTATGTTTGGGAAACCATCTGCGTCCAATTTTCTGGGAACATTCTACGGAATGTAGAAACTGGTAGGGTGTTCCCTTGTGCCCCTCTGTTGATTTTCAGACGCAACTTGTGGATGCCATTTTGATTTGGCAGTTTAATGTTGATGAGTACGAAAGCTTCATCTCTTTGGGTCATATTAATACAATTGAACGTCAGGCTTTCCATTTGTTCCTCAGCTTCTTTGTTGTTGCATACTGCATCAGTTTTCACGTACTGTTTTCTCCTATATTGTGGTTGATAGTGAGATTTTGGTTTTTTGTGTTCTCTGCTTTGTGACCTCGGCCTTTGTTTTGGTTTTGTTCCATTTGACAAACATACTGATGCCCAGTGGTTTGCTTTACCACATGTGTTGCATTTTGATCCGAATGCTGGACAAGCTTCACAGTGAAAAGCATGGCTTTTTTGAGACATTTATTTGACATAGTAGAATGTGTTGGTGTTCTTATGGCTTGTATATTAGTATTATCCACATTATTATTATTCACCATAGCCCTCAATTGTTTAATGTGAATGTGAATGTTGGAAGCTTCATATGTTTTGCCAATACTAACAGTTTCTTCCAGGGTTAGAGTTTTGTCTTTTCTTAGTAACTCCTTTTGGAAGTCTGCAATGGGAGTACTGGCGATAATGAGTTCTATTATCCATTGCTGTTGCTCATGTTCTGTTATTGAACATCTCTGAGTCATTCGCCTGCATCTGTTGAGAAATTCGTCTAACGATTCCTCAGCTTCCTGTTTATAAGTCATTAATTTCAAATGGTTTATTCTGAAATTTTCTTTAGGTTCGAGTTATTCAATGAACTTATGAAAAATAATTTCAGGAGTACGTTTTTCTTCCTCCGTTAATAACCATATGTTGTACTTTTTTAAACCTTCATTCCCAACTCTCAATTGTATGTAGTTTACTAGTTGTTCTATTTCTATTTTATTGACAACAAAATACAACTCCAACCGCTGTTTAAACAATTTAAATGTTTCAGCTAGATTTGAGCATTGCCAGTCCATATAAGGGATATCATTATTAGCCATTATAAATGTTCTACGTTGAACATGTTTACAAAAAATATGCAAATTCAAGATGGCGTAAAAAAACGACGCACATGGCAATAATTAAAAAGAGTTTAAATTATTTACCTGATAGGTTTTTTCTTGAAATTCTGTAAAAAGACAACGTTTTTGTTGCTTTTTTTTTTCCGAGTTGGTTTGTTGGGCTTTTTGTCTTCAGATTGTTTCTTTATACACGGATTTTGGGGGGGAGGAGCCTTTTAATGTTGTTTTCGTTTATTAAACCTTTAAATGTTGTTTTCGTTTTTTAAGCCTTTAAATGTCTTTTTTTTTATCATCCCAGTTGCCACCATGTAATATATTGTTGTTGTGGGTGTTAGTATTGCTCAGTTGGCTTAAGTAGGTTTAAGGGCAACATAAGGCGTGGATGCTTTAGTTAAGGCATATTTATTCTAAATAGGCAGAGTGTGTGTATGTATTCCTACGCCAAGGAGTTGTAATCTTGTGTGTAGAGAAATAGTCTGTGTTATTACTACAAATGTGACACTCATGACAAGCCCAGTCAGGTGGAGCAGAAGTGTAAAACCCTCCTACCAACAAGTGTCCGGGATATAACATTAAACCATCTGATAGCTAGACTCCAGCTTTGGAGCTTTGGAAAATATGGAGTACCACTCCATTGCCATTGCTCTCAGGTCCACTCTGACCGGGAGTGGTAGCCCCTGATAGGGTCCTATCTGTAGGTCAAATAGAACTGTTTGACATTTAAACTGTGTGCAAACAAATGACTCATTAAATATTGATAGTTATATAGTTTCAAGTATTTCTGTGTGCAAAAAAATGAGCTCAGGCTTGTTTAAAAATGATATCAACAAAATGTCTTTACAAATCATATATTCAATATATATGTATAAACAGGATTTGGCATTAAATAACCTACATATTTATTAGATATCTATGATCTACCATAAAACCCCACCAAACCAAATCAAGCACTGGACTGAGGAATCATAGTAAGCGAGTTCGAACTCCAGTCACACTACTACATTCACTTTCAGACAAATGCCCTTGAGAAAGGTATGAATCCCCTTATCCTCCCAGCTATGGGTTAAATAGTATGACTATGATTCTTCTAGAAAGATGGATTTGGCATTAAATAACCTAAGAAGGTTGATATGCCATTAAACAACGGAACAAACAAACCAAACTCTCATGACAATTACTGCTCACTTTCTGCTGTCCACATATGACTGCTTCACACTTAGTTTGTTTGCATTAGAGACAGTATCAGAACTTTGATTCATCTAGTAACCCCTTGAAAAAAATTTAAAACTTAAGAGTGTTGTGCACCTTGGTCCTCTGCCACTAAAGAACAGGATATGTACACACAGCTTCTATGCTGAACTGAGATCTTATCAGCACTGGTTTTATCTAATTGAAACTAAAAAAGAAATGTAACTATTAGCAACAAAAAAGAAGCAACTGTGAATGAAAATTGCACATAAACTGTTAAATCTTTTTTCTCAACTGTTTATCACTCACAAAATATTGATAACAAGCAAAGTCTTTTTCAAGTGGAGTAAGATAATTAGTAGGTCTTTTGTAGTACTGGATTGTAAATTAAATTAAATCTGATATGTAACATGAGTTACATTGATAGAAAATATTAAATACATATCATGAGAAAGTATTTGGATATCAGCAAATATCTCAGATTGCTTCTCTTTATTCTTTTAGACAAATAAAAGAAAGGTAAAAGTTTTATTCAAAGAAATTAGATTAGAGATTTTATAAAATTGTAAAAAAACGTCATAAAAAGATCTAGCAATAAATAAAAGTAACTTAGAAAACATGCAAGTGATATTGGAAAAATTCTTCAGAGGGAGATTTGTCTGAAAAGACGTGCTAAATATAAACCAATCACAGAGAAATAGAATTGTCAGAATTGTTTTTGTTTTTTTTATATATTCTACAATATTTCATAAAAAACTTTAATTAAATGCTGGAAAGATGTTTATCATTTGTATGAACCATTTAAATGAATAAAGCAGTTAACTATTTTTAACAAGAACAAACAATAAAAATTAGTTATGCAATAGGCTTTTAAAAATTGTTTTATTCTTACATAGCAGAATGTTTGAGAAGACTCAAAATTGTACTAAAGTTTGTTATTTTTTAGAATAAGGTAAATTTTTTTTTAGTTAAAAATAATGCAATCATGAAAAAATTTGTGTGCCAAATTATTTGAAAGAATTACATCTCAGTGAGGACCAAAATTATACCTATTCACAATCAAAAGAAAAAATTGAAAAGAACAAAAAAGTGATTCTACTTGCATGGAAAGTGAAAGAAAGACATTTAATTATATCTTTATTCAAATACCAGCTGATGATGTAATGGGTTTCAATAACAACCTGGTTGGTAAAGTTTTGTTTTTTTATTAGGCAAAAGCAAGGTTGTTAATATACACTAGGGTGAGTCAAAAGTTTTGCAGTATTTTGATACATGCTAATTTGAGGTACATATATCCCATGACTGAAGCAGTGGAAGGTACCTGCTGTGATTGGTAGTGTCATGGTAGTTGGTGTACTAATACATTTTGCCTTGCTTAACTCTGTGTGTGATTAAACTTGCATTGGAGTCAAATCCAGAGACTTATGCTTTATGAGTTTGAAATGGGCTATAATGATAAAGAAGCAACCAAAAGCATTTGTTGTGGGAAAGGTGAAGCTGCAGTTGATTACAGTACAGTAACCCGATGGTTCAAGAAATTTTGCACAGTTCACAAAAACCTCAATGATTAGGCAAGGTCAAAGAAGGCTTAAAACTATAGATTCCAAAGTTGCGATCCAAGCTATTGAGGCAAATCCAGTAAGAAACACTCAGAATATCTGGCAAGTTCAGCATCTCACAGTTCAGTAGAGTTTGTCACCTTCATGACATAGGCAAAAGAAGAACAAGCTGAATAAATATTAGAAAACTTTTTAGAATTGTTATCCAAGACTTTCAGTCAAATAGCACTGAAAGCACCAGATCCCGCAAAATCATTGGAGTTAAGCAGTGAATGATCCTGTTCAATTCTTTGAGTGGTAACGTTTAAGGAACAACAGATACTATAAATAATGTAAGACTTGTGTCCCTAACTAAGCAAAGATTAGTAAGTTCTAAGATATTGCAATCTAAGGCAAATAAATTAAGATGGATAATCCTCAAATAAACTTTTCTTCAAAATTAAAGAAAAAACAAAACTTGAATTTAATTATTGAAAATTAATTCAGTGGATGTTGAATCATTTGAAAAACATTTTAAATTCATCATAAAAGGGTTAAATAGTTTTAGGTGTTTAAACTAAATAAAAAGTTACTAATAAAAAATTATGTAAAAAAATTAAATTCTTCAAGGTTAGAACAAATTCATTTCAAAATTCAATTAAAAGAACAGTTTTGAAAACTGAGATTATAAAAAAAGATAACTTTTAACTAAAATGTAACATCTTTTGAATATCAACACTAGTGATGTTATTCATTTTGTCTTAGAAAACAAATGCATCACAGGTTTTAAGATAAGTTGTGCTTTCTCTTTTCATTCCGCTTAGTCAAATTCATCTTTCGAGCAGACACACACACACACACACACATATATGGATTGAGAATACCATATAGAGGAGTGGATTATTGAAAAATTCAAATTTAATCTGGATATATTTTGTCTCATCATTATTCTATAGCTTGATTCTTAAAAATAAGGGGGGGGTCCTCATGGTGTAATGGTTAAAGGGATTGACTGTGGAATCATAGTAAGCGAGTCCATACTCCAGTCATGCTATTACGTTCACTTTCAGGCAAATAACCTTGGGAAAGGTATGAACCCCTTATCCTCCCAGCTCTGGGTTAAATAATACCATTATTGTTCTTCTAGGAGAATAGCTTTGGCATTAAATAACCTACAAAGGTTGATATGCCGTTAAACAAAGAAACCAATCCTTAAAAATAAATCCAGGAAAAAAATTATTAAAATTGTATTGATTATTTTCATTATAAAATAAAATGTTTTCTTTTTATGACTGGAGAAAAAGGAAGGGAACAATCTTTATTTGTTGTCTGTTATTCACATGAAAATATAATTAGTATCTTTTTTAGATTTTTTTATAAACTCAAAACATTGACACACTTCAAGATACATTATTTTCTCTGCAAGTTCAAAAAAGGGGAAAAATAACTCTGCTGGACTTCTTTGCATGAAGACAAGATCATTATATGTGTCAAAATATCAAAAATCTTGACTTTTATACAACTGTAGACAAAATATTCATTTTTTCCTTATTCTTCATGTGTACATAAAACCCCCATAATGTTGTAATAGTTCCTAACAGCTTGGTTCTTGTTTTTCTTTTGAATTTTTCCTCTCAATTGTTTCTGCTTTTTCTCCTCAACTGTTTGTCTTCTATTATATTTTTTCTCTAGAGTATTTTTTCAAAAATCTGTTTTCCTCTCAACTGTACTTTTCTCACCATTGTTTTTCTTTGAACAATGTTTTATCTTAGTTACCGTATATACTCATGTGAGGAATAACTTTTAAGACCAATTTTTCACTGCAAAAACAAGAGATTGTTCATTACACAAGATGTTTTTAAAACTTTTAAGCTTACTTTGTTTCTCGGCCTAATCTTATAAACAACTTCAATCTAAAATGTCCCCACAAGCCTATCCTGAACAAAGGCTATTTGTTAAGATAATAGAGGTTTTACTTAACATTGTTTACCATTTATAACACCTGTTAAAAAAAAAGGAAAAATCAAATAATGCCTCCTAAGTGTACTTAAACAATTACATACATAATCATTATATTATCAATGCTATATTGTATCAGTGGTGTTTTAGTATGTTTGGAATATGCGAGTAAACACTGTAAGCTACATCAAGGTCTAAACTACATTGTTTATTTACGGTATTGCATTTATTTTGATTGTATTAGAGTAGTTTTGAAAGTTCAAATGTTTTCTCTTTATCATAGGATGTTGAAATATTTTTGTTGGCTAGCATAGCCAAAAGTTTAGGGTTGTTCATTACATGCAAAATAGATAAAAACATTTTTTGTGGCTAAAAATTAGGGGCCATTCATTTCATGAAATGGTTCATTACTCTATATAGATATGTTTTTCACTTGAATATTTTACCAAATTGTTTTTCTATAAACTATATTCTTCTTTCAGATATGCTTTTCTTTCAAATATTTTCCTCAAATTTTTTTAATGTTTTTCTTTCAGTTGTATTTTGTCTCAAATATTTTTCACTCAAATATCTTTTCTTGCAACTCTTTCTCTCAGCCATGTTGTTCTCTTAACTAACAAAAAAGACCTTAAACTATTAAATTTAAAATATATGAAAAAAATTGTGTAGTTATATTTTTTGTTTATTTTATATGAAGCTCTAATTGTATTATCCTTTGTTTTCTTAATTCTAGTTTCTTTTAGTATATAAAACAATAACATAGTGCCAATGATAGATGAGAATATTGAATGGCTTTATTGACATTATTTGTACTTTTATCTTACCATCCATGCTTTTGTTGTTTAGCTGATTAAGCAGTTCATATTTAACATGAGGCTTCCTCAGAACAAAAAGAAGAGTTTGAGTCTCACTGAGAGCTTTTTCTTTATTCTTAATTCCCATGTGTACAGTTCCTTGCTATTGTAAAAGTGACAACCTGATTAAGTTGCAATTAAAAGCAACAAGAATTAAGATGGTGGAGGTTGATACTTGTCAAAATCATTTAGAAATATATTGCTAAAATCCTTTTCAGACTTTTGGAATTTTCTCCAGTAGATGCTTTGATACAAATTTTTAAAATTCAATTTATTTCAATCCAGGTAACTTTTTATCCTAGTCTAAATTCATATGAAAAAAATTGCAAATAGAAAAATTGACATAAGCAATTTCAAATATACTCCCCAACAAAAAAATACTTGTACCAACAGACCCTTTTTCAAACTTGATACCCTTCTCCACTGAACATGATTTCCCCTTCCCCATTAGTAATACACAGGCAATGAAGGCGACCACAATTGGTTATAAGAGAAAATGATAAAATTTACAAATAAAATTTATTTGTAAATCAATTCAATTCTTTATTTCGTTTTAGCAAATTCATCAATCACTTTGTAATAAAAAGTATCAGCAACATACTCTACCTTCATCTTCTTTAAAAGGTCTTTATTCATGGAAATGAAAACCAGATTACTTAATTGGTCTTCACTTTAGGAACACCTCATTTAATTATTTACCTGCTTTAGTGAAGAAGATGATCTCTCATAGCAAGTACATGTGGCAGTTATGGTCAGAATCAGACATAGTAATTTAATTACTTCTACTAGAGCTTGGTTTAGTTCAAGTCCCCATATTATCTCTGTGACTTCTTGAATGCTTGACACTTGCTTTGCAAAATCTGCAGCATAAACTGATTTCAACTCGCATAGAAAATTTTTTTGTTAGCATAAAAAAGCTCCAGATTTAACAATTCAACAAATCTGAACTCTCCCATCGTTTTAAATCTTTGCTCAACATGAACAATAACTTCATCAATAATGTTGTTCAGAACTGAATAATATAAATGTTTCATCTAAATCTGTCCAAGTATAAAACCATTGAATTGGCAAATCTTTGATTTCGGCCTCATAAGGCAATAAAAACCTCATCAATTCAGTAAAGAGTTTTTTCTTGGTTAATTCACCAGAAAGGCAAGCAAAATAATTTCAACTTTTTTGATGGCTTTCTCTCTGTAACCCCCACTTTATTATTCTGTCTCTCTTTTCATGCACCCAGCTTTAAGGGAATAATAAAACAGGGAAGACAAAAGTTACAACCTTTTCTAATTATAACTACAATGTAAGCAAAAATATTTTTTGCTTTTCTGTGACTCTCTTTCACCCACTCACCGTTATGTCTCTCTTTTTTATGCAAGAACTTGAAGGAAATTACAAAACAGGGAAGGCTAAAGCCAAGTCATATTCGGTCTCTCATACTCCCTACTCAAAGGCAATAGACAAGCTACTAAATTCATTGCTTTTACTGGCATCTTTTTTCCCCTAAACGAACAGGTGTTTTTGTTACTAACACTCCCAAAATAATGTCACTTATAATAATTATCCTAATAAACAAAGAAATAGAAAATTAAAAAAATACAAGTTAAAAAAGTTTCATAATGCTCGGTGCTAATGCTTCGTTGCCACTTTTGTAATGTTCTGTGAGGGGGGTAATTTTGGCCATACTAAAAAATCTCGTCACTCTCGTGCAATGCTGAATACTGAGTCTGGAATGCTAAACAATACAAACTCACAATGTTACATTTCACATCTATTTTGCATACGCTCGTGTCTCTCTACTCACCGCACTTTAGTTCCATTGTGTACACAAGGGAGAGCATAAAGCTCCAAGTTTTTTTAGGTGGGGGCGGTTATTCTTTTATCTATATTTTCTAAGGGGCCCTAGCTAGCCACATTCACCGACCCATTCATCAGTACAATATATAAGCAACCATCTTTCACCAAGCATGCTGCAACCACCAAAATACCACACTCACTCTGTGAAAAATGACCTACTTAAAAACACTGAATGAAATGTATGATTTTATTTACAGAGATGGTTTTATTTTCAAGGATGCAATGGGGATGGGGGGAAAAATCGAAAGAAAAAAGGGAAACAAAAGAAAAAAATCTGGTTGCTCTCCCATCCCCCCTTCTATGATATGGAGGCCAACTGTTTTCCGGTGTCTGAGAATGCCGAAAACAAGCCGGACTTACCCTAAGTGGGAGGGGGGTCTAATCTAATAGGGAATAAAGAAAAAAGCAGGTTTAGGTATGGTGAGGACAGGTATTATTGAATTTATTCTGATAAGGTTCCAAGATGTTCAGAAAAGGTGGGCTGGAGCAAGGGTTGAGGTATAAAAAAAATAGGGATGGAGGTAAACAACTAGGTGACAAGGGTGATGACACACAACAACACACAACAACGCTAACTAGGGATTAGAGGGAAGCAAAACCTACTTACCCCGGATGTCGTCCCGAAGGACTCGGACCATAGTTGCCATGCGCAGAAAGAGGAGGGAAGGATGACTCCAACGTTGCCCCCTTTTGTACAACTAAGCTCGCTACATTCACCCATCTTTTATCGAATGTTATGCAATCCAAGCATTTTCTATCGCCTCTGATCTTGACACTAAGCTGATGCCTAAAGAACAATATCAGATCACGATGAGAAATGTTTGCATCATCATACAATCCCTTCTTTCATGTCATCCAAATCACCATTCTGGCTACAGCTAGGATCACGAGAATCACCACATGCTTCTCACCCTGAAACAGAGATAAAACATTGTCTACGATGTAACCAACATTGAGCAGCACGAGCTGCTTGGGTTCAATGTGAGCTGTCCAATCCCCGACATGATCCCAAAACGGGGGAATTTGCTCGCAGTAGTAGAAGACGTGCTCAGCCGCTTCTTCTAAGCCACTGCCGCAGCAAGGACAATCGGGCATGTCTGCCAGGCCCACCTTGAAATTCAAGCTGAGAAGGGGCAACGCATTCCATGCAAGCCGCCAATTGAGTGAGAACTCGGAATTGTTCAAGAAGCCTGAACCTGGTGCCCAATTCTAATGGGAGCAGATCTCCTCTGTCATCTGGCTGTGCCACTCCCTGAGAGGGTCCAAAGTGGAGCCCACCACTAGTTCCCAATACAGTTCTTTCCAAGGCTGTGAAAGGTCACTGCACCCAAGAATTTTGTGTTGGACCACTCAGCATTCTCGGACAAATGGTGCTTCGCACATCGACCTTTGGCCTTGAGGCAAGGGAATGTATCGCTCGCCTTTAGTCTTCACACTGCGTTCCTCAATAAGGATCAGCTCAAGTAAGCGATTCTTTCAGCGAGCCTGTGGCTCTCCAGATCAGGCATACCTAGACCCCCATGGAGGAGAGGTGACTATAGGCAACTCTGTCAGACCGACTGCTCTAGAACGAACACATCCAGACGCTTGCCGTTCACCTGCACCACTGTCTGAGGGTTGTGGTACATCATGCTAATCCATCTGCATTGAATTGAACATTAAAAGAAGTAAAATGTGATGAAAATAAACAATGATATGTTATAAAGATAATCATTTAGGGTAATAAATTGATTTCACCTGCTAGTCGGTCTCCTTGACCAAATTGGTAAAGCATTGCCATATCAAAGTGGCTCCAAAATGTACAACAGGATGCAAGACTAAATTTAACCGTAGAAAATGTTCATAGAATGTAAAACAACCTAAGAATTACAGTAAGAAAAACAATAAGATGAAAGATAAACTCCTCAAAAAATTACAAATGAAAATACTTGTAGCTATTTTAGACATCACCAGGCTTTTTTTTTTATTAATATTCTTATTTGAGAGCTATTATAAATAATCTTTCCCAGGGTATTTTAGTAATTCTTTAAAGAGAATGATAAATGTATCACTCAATCCAATATTTTTGATCAGGTTATATAATTTTCATCTTGACTTTAGGCCTAAATGAATCCTTGTTTTTTTGTTTTTTTCAAACCTGTTTATCAAAACTGTATGTATCCCTGAAAAATAGCAAACTGTTCAAATCAATATAGAACAGATTTCACAACACATTTCCATGCTTCATTTTGAGACAACATCTTTGGGAGAAGACTGACATTTTGATCATTTGCAGTACTCTTTGAAATCTGGATGCAATTATGCAGTCTTCCTGCAGAAACTTGGAGATTTACCAAAGAATCACAAGACTGAGTACTATTCTATTTAATTACATACCTGTAATCTGAAATAGATTTGCATGTATAGTTCTGTGCATATATATATCTATGTGAGCATGTCTGCAGGAATGTGTTGCATATATGCATGTTAGATATATTTGCATGTGCTTTATATAGGATACAAAAACCCCAATCATATATTTACTCTATTGTGTATTACTGTGTACATAAAGGTTTTATGCATCATAGAGAAAAAGCTAAATGGGAACTGCACAAGAATCCTATTAGCTATACTGAACAAATCCTGGAAGGAACACCCCATGAAACAACAGCTGTACGGCCACTTACTTCCTATCTCTAAAACCATCCAAAAAAGACAAACAAGGTATGTGGGACCCTGTTGGAGAAGCAAGAATGGCCAGTGTTGGCCAACCAACAAGAACTTACCAACAATAGCTCTGTGTGGATGCAGGATGTAGTCTGGAAGACCTGCCAGGACCAATGGATGATAAGGATGAATGATGAGAGAGTTAGGGAAATCCATGCCAGCTGCGCGACTTAATAATAATGATGATGATATATACACACATAAACCCCAATCATATATTTACTCTAACAAGCATTACTGTGTACCTGAAGATTTTATGCATCAATATATATATATATACATTATATTGGCGGTGTGAGAATGCTTGCTTTTGATATTTTGAATTCTGGATTTGGCCTGTATGTAATATCATCCTATGAAATTCAACTTATTTGAATGTATGTGTGTGCATGCATGGTTATGCATGAATGGCCTATTTGTATGGAAAAATGATGCTTCTGATGATATTATTATTATTATGTTTAATCTTAAATATGAATTCACTGACACATATTTGGCATACTTAGAAATTGTGTGTGTGTGTGTGTGTGTGTGTGTGTGTGTGTGTGTGTGTGTGTTTTAAAAGTCTATATATACCTAAGATAAAACTGGATCTTTTTTTATGTTTGAACTTTAAGATATTATCTTTCTAAGTCTCTAATTTTATGCCAGTGAAAATGATATCATTTTACATCATTGAATTTCAATCTTTATCCCTTTCTCTATTACATCCCGCTCTCTCTTTCTCCTTTTTTTTACTCTCAGTCAATTTGTGTGATGAATTCTCATGAATCTATTCTATATGCCAAAACACATGCATATATATACACACACATATTTAAATGATTTATGAAAATAAGCCATAATTTTATTTCAACATTTGTAGGGAATTAAACCCATAATAAAACATTCCTTATATGAAACAAAAATAGATTTGAGATAATTCTATTCCATTTTTAAGTAAGACAAATAAGCAGCTCTTTAATTATAGTGTCTCAAATAAAAATATATAATTTAACAAAATACCTTTCTCAGTTTTAGCAGAATTTTTTTTTTTCTTCTCTTATATTTTAGTAGACAAGATCCTAAGATGAATAGATTAATGCTAATGATAAAAACAAACTTTGGTAGATAAATATATTGATAGGTGGAAGTGCACTCACACAGATTAAGACATTTCAGGGTTGATACAGGACGTATAAATGGTCTTCTATATGCCTAAAAATATCTGATATCAGAAGAAATATCAATAAAAGCTTGACAGGTGATTTGATGAACACAAGACAGAATCAAAATTTGCATTTAACCCTTTCCCAACTACATTAGATTGAAATTGTTTAGCATTGTTTTTTTTCTTTAAACTTTGTGCTGCTATCCTTTTATAGTTCCATGTTTAACCCTTTCATTACCAAGTTTTGTTTTTTTAAGTTGTGTGTATGCAACATTATGATTTGAATATAATATTCTAAAGGTTTAAAATGAAATTTGATTGTGATAATGGTGACCCTGTGGAAGTGAAAGAGTTAAATCAATTTTGAGCAAGAACTGATACACACACACACACACACATTACAGCATAGATAGGTTCATTAATAAATTTATAACCTAATAATTGAGGGGAAAAAAGCATTTATTTTATACAAAACACTTATTTTTCAATATAATCTCTTTTCTTGTTAATGCATTTAATCAACCATTTCTCTATTCATCATATAAGCCAGACATTGTACACTGACAATATACTCATATGATATACAATATATACATGAAAATAGCTGAATCTAGTTGTGTAAGTTCTTTATAGTTAAATAAATAGATGCTTATTAAACACCAATAAGGATATATACATGCATATAGAAAGGAATATAGGCAAAGAAAAATTGTGGACCATTGTAACAGTAGATACTTATCTTATATATATTTACCAACCCCTCCATATGAGCAGGATGTGACACAGTCAATTTTTAATCACAGTTTAACAATTTTTAATTCAAAGCTTTCCTTCTAGGCAGGTTGCCATACCAAGGTTAAAGGACCCAGTCTACCTGACAATTTACTCAGAACTTGAGGGAGAATAGTTGGATGCATACCTTTTCCAAGAATATTGGCACTATGTGAAATGCAAACAGCCTTATTCATATATATATATATATATATATATAACCAGTTTTCAATTTTGTTCTGGTAATATGTCGTTTAGAAATTAACCTAGACCAGGACACTCATCTGCCACCACTTGAAAAAGGTAGAAAAAGTGAACATAAAATCTAAGAAAATGCTCTACACTTATCAAATGGAGAAACTTGCACATGATAATACAAGGCTACATTCAACAAGTATGGGAAATCAAAACCAGCTAAATTTTACTTGAGAGGAATCAATAAGCTACTTGATAAATGAGAAGAGGTTATTGGAAATAATGATGAACATACTATTGATTGAAATTTGTTCAGTGTTAAATTATTCATGAATAAATTATAATTTACTAAAATGGGAAACAATATATATTGTTTATTATTATTGGGTTGAGACAAATAATTTTTGTTTTAGTAAATTGTCACTTATGCATTGACTCATTAATTATGCTATTCTAACTTAGATCTACATATGCTCTATCACCAATTTTAAGCATTATTTATTCATAAATATAGTAAACTGCATTATTAATATGTATGTATATATATATATAGCAAAATAAATTCAATAAACCTATTTTAAAACATGATGATGAATAATGTTTTCATAAAAGTAATTCCTTTTTTAGTGGCCAGAGTGAATAATTTTCACTTTAACATTATTGTGTACTTGAACTCTGAAAAAGCAGCACAGAGTTGTCTATGGCTGAAAATAGTTTGTAATAAGTATATAGTCAAAAACATACAAACAGATTACTCCATTACTGTCATGGAGTAAACTCATCTAAAGAAAAACTGCATTTTGTAACTCAAGATTGATGCATGAAATTAGTACTCTCTGGGATACTTTTTATCTGTGATGTCTTAATGCAGTTACAAAAATGAACTATCTCTATTCTTGTGTCATTGCACAAACCTTGCCAAAGAGTAAGAGATGCCACACTTAAAATTCAACTGGTGAAGTTATATGCCTGAAATAAGCTTTGCTTGGTAAGGGAATTAATGTATTCCAATAAGAAGTTGTTAACTTCTCACTCATCATCACAAACCTCTGCATCAGTCTGTCAAATACATATTGGATTCAGGTGGTAAAATATTCAGTACTTCCTCATTAAGAGCATAATAGTATCATGGGAATTACTTTTCTATGCATACTGATGTGGGTAAGCCTCTTACCATAATAATACTTTATAGCACTTCACTCTAAGACCTGGCTGTGAAAAACAACAAATCAGATAACTCACCAGCTGCATATTAATGTCAATAAATATATCATAAGAAACGTTGCTTTCTACTCTATTAAATTCAACAAAGAGTTTGTATTTTTGGGCAATAAGATTATCCATATATTTATATATTCATCTATGCCTCATTGAAATACTTGACTAGCAATGGAGTCACAGACAATACAGATTGAAAGAATAACCATGCTATTAGTTGGATCATCAATAAGAAAAGAAAACAATGTACCATTTCCCAACATGACCAACCTCTTTGAAAATTCCTATAGTTGTACAATATGTACTTTCTGAAGTACAGCCACTGGTGAGATTGCTTTCTGCTAGACTCAGAGAACTTAATGGCACCACAGACTATACATGTATATAGAAAACAATGTTTTTACAACTTAGTCATGAAAAAGATTTATGAAAATGAATGAAGTGAGGCTAAAGGAAATTTAAATCAAGAAACTGAAATCATCACATACAAGTTTTATTATTAAATACATGACAATTGATATGTCTATAATTGTGAAAATGTCCTAGTTTTTACAACAGGGTTGATTTTTCTTGATGTTCATCATATTAGTAAAAGTCAAATATTTCATAACTGATAAAGAACTTATCAATTAAGATAGTAGCCATTTTGAAAAGTATCTACAAGCTGGCATACAATTGTGTATCCTATTATTCTCATTATCTCCCTTGATAGCTAGCCACAAGATATAGTTTATTTTATCAAAAATATTAATTTTTGTCATTTCAAACTTGAATTGCATGATTTTTAAGACATTTTTTGTTTATTTCTGTCAGACTGTCCAGCAAGTAAATGAGTTACACCATATTTGTTGCTTGTATTTATCACAAGATTTGAAAACTATATTGAAAATTTTCCAGAAATAGAGTAGCTGTCAAGAGAAAGTAATTCCAACAAAAAGTTATTTTTATACTTGATATTTTTAACTTTGGTAGAAGTTAATCTAATATCACTATTACTATAGAAGACATTTTATTAATCAGTGAATATTTAACCTTATTCATCCATTGTCAATATAAACCCAGAATTCCCATGAAAAACTTCAATGATCAGGGGAAATGATGCAGTATCTTAAATTTCATAGTGCTTGTCCATTATCCTAGTAATATTGAGTGAACATTATCCTACAAGAACAGGGGTATCCTTGTGATCTAATGGTTAAAGCACTGGACAGTGGAATCGTAGGAAGCGAGTTCGAACTCCAGTTGTGTTATTACATTCACTTTCAGACAAACACCCTGGGGAAAAGTATGAACCACTCCCCAAGTCCTCCTAGCTATGGGTTAGATAATATCACTACTGTTCAACTAGAAGAGTGGCTTTGGCATTACATAACCTATGATGGTTGATATGTCATTAAAAACAAAGAAACCAAACCAAACCAAACCTACAAGAACTTTCTATCAGTGAATATGCTGACTGTATACCTTACAGAAAGGTAAGTCTCTGAAAAAAAAGGGTATCCTGGGTATGACACTAAACTGCAACTAGTAGTGCGGCTCCACTTTTGGAGATTTGGAGAATCAATTTTTATTGTCATTACTTCTAGGTCCACTCTGACCTTGAGTGATAGTACATGTTAAGGTTCCATCTATGGATCAAATAGATCTGTTTAAGATAATGATGTGTTTACTTGTTTAAAATGCCTGAAAATACATTTCTTTACTGTGTATAATTGGAGACAATTGTTAGACTGACTTTGGCATAAAATAACCAAATAAAGGTTTACATGCCATAAAACTAACCTACAAGAGTGAATCCAAGTTCACAATAACATTGTAAGCTTCTTTTATTTCTATTTTTGACACCATGAACTTGTACATTAACTCATTCACATCAACATACATCCACATTCATAAAACTATAAATAAAATTACTCTCATTCTCATTGCTATTAAATGTATAAAAATACACTTAACTCTATTACAATGTCATTATAAACTCTCATTGATTTATCGCTTGAGAATATTGAAAATTATTTCATTGTAACCACAATGCATTTATTTGATGTTAGTTTCTCTAATATTTAAAAATTGAAGTCAAAATCAATGATGAGTTACTCTCAAGTTAATGGTTATATAGTAATCAGCTATAACTGGTCTCTACAATAATGTAATTTCTACTCAAATTCAGCTCCTTTTTTTTTTTCTTTTTTCTATTAACTTGTTTACTCTACTTTCAAATTTATATTTCAGAAGTATTAAATAAAATATATTTTTAATTTATTCAAGGATAAGAAATAAAATCTTGGAATTGTTTTTAAATCTTTTGACTTCAAAATTTCATTTATTCACATATTTTATAATTTAAAAAAAAACAAACAAACTGAAAGACATTTTCCAAAGAAAGATAATAAACAATATTCATATTGTTTTTATTTATTAATAATTTAAATTTACTTTTTGAAAATCACCCAAATACAAATATAAAATTGTATTTTTCTATTCAAGTTACAAAATGTCTCAGTTTTTTTTTAACAACAAAATGTTTACGTTTACTTTAAGTAGATTCAATAGATATAGATGAATAACACATAAATAAATTTGTTATTAACCAAAACAAATTGAGTATCTTAAATTAATTCTTTGGGAACTCAATCAGCTGGAGCTGTAGAATCTGCCAACTGCATCTCTGCAAAAGAGTAAACCACTTTATTGTGTGCAAACAAATGAGTTCTGGCTCATTTAAAAATAGTGTTACCAACAAAATAATTTGTTGAAAAATAACCTACAAGAGTTGATATGCCATAAAAACCCAACCAATTAACCAAGCATTCAACTGTGTGCAAATAATTTGCAATACTTGAAACCCTTTAACTCTGTTCAAACAAATGAGCTCTGGTTTGTTTAAAGAATAATGTTGCCCATATTCACTTAAAAATCATATATGTGTAAACAGGATTTTGCATAAAATAGTCATCAAAGATTAATATGCCATGAAATCAAATAAACTAAAATCAAACTATTACATTCTGAGATAAATCAATTTATATTTTAAAATTTGATGAATTACAAAATTAAACCAACCAAACAAAAATAAAATAAATGTAACATTATCATTATTTTACTCCCTTGAGAGTTTTTCTAGCCAGTACTTGCTGATGGTCTTCCACATGAGTTTGAGTGACAGCATTCCACTTATCCTCTTATTTCCAAATCCTCCAGTCCCTGCTCTAATCCTTTGGTGAATGTACTGAGCACACTAATTACCATTGGTATCACCATCACTTTCATGTTCCATAGTTTTTTAGTTTACTATTAGTATTATTTTTATTGTGCAAATTTTCACACCAGCATGAGATGATAATCTTTCACTGGAGTCTGAGTGACTGCAAGTCTCCAGGGCTCTTCTCTTCTTCTGGCCAATCTTAATAATGTAGTCTGAATGGTCTTTACTTGTCCTCTGATTTCTAAATTTTCCAGTCTCTTTACCAAAACTTTGGAGAGTGTTCCAAGCACACCAATTACATTTGGTATCACTATCATCTTCATGTTCCATAGATTTTTTAGTTCTCTGGCAAGGTCTAAGTACTTATCTCTCTTTTTGTTTTCTTTGATTTTCACTCTCTGGTACATCGGGATGGCAAAGTCCACTACTCAGCAGGTTCTTTTTTTTTCTTTTTTGTGGACTATCTTGATGTGGTCTTCTGGCTGAGATTAGATGATCGGCATTTATCTCTAAATCACAGAGAATTTTATGTGTCTCATTCCTCAGAATAGATTCTGGGTTGTGCATATAACACCTGTTTGTATGCTCAAATATTAATTGCTTGTACAATTCACAGTGGGTCACCTTCCCGCCCAGTCATGTCTAGTCTCATACTCTTTTTGCACTAATTTGCTGCATAGTATTATCATTATAATTATTATTATTATTATAAAAAATGAAAAACAAAAATATTGAAAGAAAAAATTGAAGATTTAGGATTGTGATTATATCACAATCCTAAATCTTCAATTTTTTCTTTCACTTTTGTAGTAAAATATATTCATCAATTTTTGAGAAAAATTCAAATCATGTGTAAGGTTGGTGGTTTGATTTACACTGAGGCTAATGTTGCTGGTTTGTGAGATCAAAGTTGATAATAACACTATTACAACTAAGAATAATCAAAAAAGCTAGCAAATAAGGAATCCCTTTAAAACAAAATATGCAAATAAACTAACCCTATTAGAAATTAAAATAACTGTCTTTGTCAAGCTATATAGCAGGCTACTCATAAACTTGTTTGAGGCCCAGTCAGCTGGCACTGTAGAATATGCCAAAAGCATCTCTGCAGAAGGGTAAGACCCACCCAACCCTGCCATGAGTGTCCTAGATATGACACTAAACTAGCTGATGGTGAGGCTCTAGTCCTGAGCTTTGAGGAATGTGGAATACCTCTTCATTGTGATTATTTCCAGGTTCACCCTGGCCTTAAGTGGTAGCATGTCTTAGGGTCCTATCTATGGTCAAGTAGAACTAACCATTAAACTGTGTGCAAACAAATGACTGGTATTGAATTAAATTGTTAGTGTTAATTAGGAATACTTAAAACCATTTAATTATGTGCATACTGTTGCAGAATAGAACAGAACTCAGAACAATTGTAAAAGTACTAAGCTTTATTAAAGAAAATAGAATATAGCTGTGCTATTTGTCATAAAATGAGTGAGTATGGCACAAGGCCTTTTTTAAAGTGGGTCCGGGCACAGGGCCATCGTCCAGACACACCCAGTGGCTCCAAAAATGCCTCAGGCCTCATCGGCATTCCCCTAAAGAGGAGCGCTTCAGGCACCAGGCGATAAACCTAACCGCTGGTGGGAATATATACAGAATATAGCTGGGTATCTGTCATGCACCTCACTGAACGAGCGAGTTTGGCACAAGGCCGTTTTTAAGGTATGTCCGGACGCAGGGCCGCAGCCCATATGCATTCAGCATTGCCAAAAATACCTTCAGCCCTGTTGGCATTTCCCTTATAAGGGGCACCTCAGGCACCAGGCAATAAACGTAACCCCCTGTAAGGAGGTAAAAGCCTAGGGGGATGGCCCCCTGAGGCCAGAGGAAATCTCTAGTCAACAAGCCACATCCAGCCAGATCCATGCCCCAGTCAGGCACAACCGACCAAAGCATAACCTATCAACTGGAAAGTCAGCCTTTGGTTGTTCTTAAAACAGAATATAGCTGCTAAAATAATAAAACAAGAAGTCGGTTGAATAAAAAAATTTGGGCTAGTTCATTCTTGTCCAAGGGGTGTGTAGGATACTACTACACTAACAAATGATTAATATCAAATAGAATTATTAGTGAAATAGCAATACTTGAAACCATTTAACTATGAGTAAACAAATGAACTCTGGCTTGTTTAAAACCTACAAATTATTTGTTTACATATATATATATATATATATATATATATATATATATTAACAAGATTTGGCATTGAATAACTAGCAGGGGTTAATATGCCATAAAAACTAACCAACCAACCTTGTTTGATGCAAGAAGAAACAGTGCTTTGGCAACAAAATTTTATGTACAAATCAGACCTGCTTGAACAAAGACAGCAGTTTAGATATATATATTAGTTTCATGCATTCAACATCATTGCCTGATAATCATGAAAACATGAAAGTATTAGTTGCAATATAGGGTTTTATTTTCTCTGTTATACTGCCTATATATGCTCTATTCAAAATATCAAGTACTCTCTCTCAGAAGATACTGCAACCTTTAAATACAGTAATGATAGATGAATAAAAAGTAGAAAGAATAAAAATCTCTTTTTAGGTGTCAGTAAAAATAAAACAATCATAGGTTTTTGTTATGCACACTATAAGCATGTAAAATTTTAACAAAGAAAGCAAAATTTATTATATAACATCTGGATTTAAGCAACTAATTTTGTAAACATGGTTTGCTGAGATGACATAACAGGAGACATTATGTAAACAAGGATGTTTATATTTAAAATAAACATTGTATTTACTCAGTTTCATGTGTCACCAAGATCTTTTGTAAATAAATATAAAGACAAGCCACAGATAATAAAATTTTTCCGTTTGATGATTGTGCTGACATGTGAAACTCTGAATTACAGGAGTGAAATAGGATTAGAATCTTAAAACTTTAGGTTTTAAACCAGCTCTGCTTGAAAAGCATTGAGCACTTTCTAATTTGTTTTCCTAAAGTTAATTTATTACCATGTATACAATTACATGCATGAAGGATTGCTGGATAGTTCTCGACCAAACCAAGAATAGAATGACCTCTAGACATGGAACAAATTTAAAAAAATTCATTTATATATAAACCATATTTCTTATACTTATTGATCTGCCTGTGTGTAGGTGTGTAAACATTGAATTAGAAGCTTCAAGTTAAGTTTAGAGAAGATATTGTAAAAACCTATTTTCAAACAGACAAAACCTACTCTTTTGTAAAATTGGTGTATCATAATCTTCCTACCCTCCATTCTTTCCATTTGATTTTATTTCATACAAAGCTAAGGAAATATTAGTAATATCTGAAATTATAATATGAATATATAAACATGAAAAGAGGCTTAAATTCTCTCAAAAGTCAATGTTATTTTAACTTCATAAATAATTACTAATCTTTTAAAAATGAAAAACAAAACATTTTGTCAGAGAGAATAAAAGTGTTAATTTAAGAATTTAAAATTTTTTAAAAATATATCATTCCTCTTATAAGTTTTTATGATTAATGATAAAAAAATATAGAAAGAAAATAGTTTCCTCAAATTTATCGCTATAATCTTTTGTGTATGTGCATTCTTATAGTAATGAAGAAGTAGACAAAGAGGCTCTGATAAACTAATCTCTAATCAGAATTTTTTTCTTTTATTGTCATGTATTTATATTATCTTCATATTTCTGTATTCATTGAATCTCACTAAAATATATACCAGAATTAGTTCATCAAAACCATTTTTTCTTATTGTTTTTCTTTAGTAACACTGGGCATATCTCCAACTGTTTTAATATGTACATTAAGAAATTACAACAAACTAAAATTATATTTAAGCAGTTAAAAAATGTTACATCAGAAACTATTTAACTTAGTTAAAAAGATCATTTAAAAATAAATCCAACAATATTAAATGACTTCTTTTTTTTTTTTCTTTTTTTTAACTAATATCCTCTTATAACAAAGATAATTTTTTTAAAAATTCAATTTGGATCGTTTATATTCTGAGAAATTCTGGCAACTGGCATGACAGTTTAGTTCAAAATAAAATAAATAACTGATAGGTATTCATCACAAATTTCTTTGATAATAAAATTTTTTTCTTCTTTTTGGTTGACAATTACATCAGACAAAAATTATGGCATAAACACATTTAGAAGATGTTCACCTTGGGTTTTTATTCAATAAAAAAAACAACTAATAAAAGATAAGATGCAAAAATTCTTTGTTATTAAATAGCAGAAAATACTGGTTTCATAAAATATTCTGTAAGTAAATTATCTAGATTAATGTTGGTTGCGAGTTATTTAATGCTAATTTCTGTTTATACATTGATATATGATTTGTAAGTGAATAGTTTGTAGGTAACATAATTTTTAAACGAGCCTGAGTTCATTTGTTTGTACACAGTTAAATGGTTTCAAGTATTGATATTTTTGCACACATTATATTAATGGTATAATTTTTTCCTCAGTTATTCTCAATCATAATAAGTTCAGGTTAAAAGTGCCGCAATGATACCTGCATCAGAAAAATGGAGATCTTAAAATGTTCAGCTTAGGGTTTTCCTTAACAAACTTACAACCTGGACTAAATGTTCTTATAGTTATACTTTTATTTGAAATTATCTATCTATTCATCTTTGGTATTACACTGAATGAGAATAAAATCTTTCTTTTAAGCATGTTTTAATGAAGATAAGTCATTTTAAGTCTATTACACTTTACACCATGCTAAGGTAGTAAATAAAAAATCGGCTAAACTAAGTGAAACCTAACTTGTTGGTTACATAAGTCGGCAAGCAAACTAATTTCTAAATTCTTACACTTACTCTCCACTTGGTGACTTTGCAGTAACACCTGACTCAGCACAATATGCTTATGAAAACCTTAGGGGATACAAATTTCTTCTAGTCTTAAAATAAGCAATAAAAACATACTTAAGAACATTCTAGAAATTTAGGATCAAACCCGCATTAGCATTTAAATTACATTTTTATATTTTTCAACCAATCAGCTAAAAACATGGAATAGAACATTCGAGAAAATTAGGATCGGAAGTGAACTAACAGAAAACATTTAGGCTCGAAAATAAAATAGTAAAATACAAATCTGATTGGTCAATAAATGTCTACGCGCCAACATTTTAGGGCGATTCTTTGATCCACCTGTAGGATATAAATAACATAGAGTTAGGAAGCCATACACACAAGACACAAGCTTACACACAAACGAAGACACAGACGAACACAAGCCACTAAGCCAGTAGCCGATACTATGTCCAACCAATTCCTTTCCTTCCTCAACTAAAGTTCATGAACTCTTTTCAAATGGCCGAAAATTATATTCAAAAGGAAAACCCGACAAACTTTCTTTCATCAACGAGACACGCTGGCGCCACAATCATAAAACCCGCTATAAACTTAATGTAAGTAAGAACGACTTATTTACGGACTCTGATATCATGACCATACACACATCTTTAAACAAATTTATTTTCCTTTTGTCAAACTTTATTTTCCAAAAGGCCATTTCCACATCATATATTTTGTTTGTTTTTCATATTCTGTTATATGCATATTAAATTGTTTGTTATTTAATGTTCGTTGTGTTCTATTCCATTTCTTTTGCGCGATGTAATGTTTTATGTTATATTTGTGGTGGGAATAATTTAGAGAGCAATCTACTGAAATAACCAAATTACATACTCCCCCCCACAACCTACACACTTTCACTGAAATATGATAAAGTAGTATAAGAATTGTAAGTAACAATATTTTCATATATTTTTTGATATTAAAGAAAAAGATAATGCTATTTGATATCAAAGAAAGTCAGAACATAGAGAAATCATCTTTATTAAATATTGTATATTACGTTCATTGAATGAGTAAAATGTTCTTTTCAATAGCTCACTTTATTTTGATGTAGCATATGTATATATGTGTGTATTTTTCAACCCCTCTGCATGAGCAGGATGTTATAAAGGTCAATTGTAAGAAGAATTTGCTAAAGAAAACTAGTGCTATACTATTTACCCATAGCTGAGGAGAAAAATTGAATTTCAACATTTCCAAGGTTTTCAGTGCTATCTGAAAAGAAATCAGCCGCACCAACAGGTGGAAATCATATCACTATGTCCATTGCCTATGATAATATCTATTACATTAGCAAGATAAGCAGGATGGGACACAAGGTCATTTTTATCTGTGTTTAACAAGTTTGAATTTAGTCTTTTCCATCTCAGACAGTAATTACCATTCTAAGGTTAAATAGCCTCGTCAGTCCTACTATATACCCATAGTAGAAAAGAGAATAATAAAAATTATATTGCCCAGTCGGCTGGGGCTGTAGAATACACGACTACTTCTCCGCAGAGGGGTAAGACCCCCCCCCAACGAGTGTACTGGATATGACACTAACCAATCTGATGGTCACGTTCCAGCAATCCTGGAGCTTGGGGAATGTGGAGTACCCCTTCAATGCCATCGCTCCCAGGTCCACTCTGGCCCGAGTGGTAACACCTGATAAGGGTCCAATGTATGGTTAAATAGAACAAAATCGTGCTTCTTTCACTATACTGATTTTTGCATTAAACTGCTTATTTATGCTAAACTGAATTGTTTAAAATAGAACTGTTTTGATATTGGAACTGC